>AYEL01092405.1:0-40651 GCA_000484575.1 Olivierus martensii
TGTGTGTGTGCAAGTAAAGCTCGACCGTCCATCAGTCGTGTCGAAGATGATCGATCGATAAAAGTCGCAGCCGCTCAACAATCTTTGGAGTAACTTTAATAAATCTCACCAGAGGGGGAATTGCGTCCGGCAGTTTTATATATAACAATGCACGCGACAGTTTTAAAACTTTTAGATTATTTTTTGTTTCGCTCAAAGCGAGATGGTGTGTTCCCATTTCCCTGTTTTAAAAGACGACAAAAGAATCTTTTACGCGAGTAAAATATTCGTTCGAATGAATGCATTCGCGACTAATATTTCCAGATGGCAGAGAGAATGACGGATTTTAGAGCGGATCGCAGAACCTGCTTTATCTGGAGCATACCATTGCCAAACGAGGGGTGTCGGCGCAAGAACCAGGATGTGTGTGTGTGGCGTCCACTTTGCTCGTCAGCATTCGTTCACGGGAGAAGAGTTTTAAAAATCGTTCCGCTATCAGAACACACTTAAAAAGAAGGCTTTAAAGTGGCCCCCCTTTATTCCAGTTTAACAATTCGCGTACGCTATAGTTATTGCAACGCGAGCAAAAGTAATTAATCATCCTTAATTTGATTCCTTCGATTAAAAAAAAAAAAAAAAACAATTGTGAGAAAACAATAAACAATTCAAAAATTCTTCGAATATTTTAGAACTAAAATAAAAACTGGTGGAATGGTAACGTTCTCATACTTTTGTGGTATTTCTGGTCTTTTAGAATGTTACTAGTGTATTGTGACGATAGAGATCATCTTCAGGTTAGAAAATGTCGTTATAGACCCACTTTGTAATGACACCTGCAACACTCGATAACGTCAACGTTGTGTGTCAGTACCGCACTGCAGTTTACGGTTGTACTCCATAGTCGACGAACGAGCTTTTGCTCTCTCTCTCTCTCTCGCATACACTGCGAAGGGCATCGAGCCAAGCAAGACACCAGGTACGAGGAGAGTGAGGAAAGAGCTCCCTAAATTCCAAGGACGCCATTAATTACACTAGGAATATTCGTCGTACGCTTACATAAATGTCATAATTGTTCTCAAACACACTACTACTGTTCATGTATAAACCGTACCTGATACTTCCCAACTTCCGTACGACTACTAGGTTACGATATTCGATTTGTGTACCGAGCACAGTGCATCACATCCAATAAGTTACGAATAATAAATTATTATAACAAATATTGTGTGTAATATCGAGATTTATGTAGTTAAGCGTGACACACTAGTTTAGCAACAATCGCTTAATAAGATCACTCAATCAATAAGCATAATATCCGAATGTAAAACGTATTAAATTTTGTTGATGGCAATGCGTGCGATCACTTGAAAGGTGGGAGATAAAAAAGGCAATGACGGATTGTGATCGTAATCCACTTTTAATCCGATTCTTAATCTTGTTGAAACGGGGAGTGGTTTTCTGTATTGTTGACTGATGATGCATCTTAGATTTTAATTAACGAAGGGTGGTGAAGTTAGAAGTTGATGAATTTATGCCGAAATTTGTGAATTTTCGTGGTTGCTCTGGAGCATTATGAAGAGATCCCCACTAGCAGTTGGGATTCGTCGTCCTCCTAAGTACGGATCGGGTACCTCATTAGTTTAACTGAACCATGGATAGAAGGAATCGATAAACTAGATCGTTGCAAGGGCCACGCATTGGACGGGATGGGCGTGTAGAGTGTCAAACCAATCCCACCTTCGAGTTCCGCAGATCCTTTCTGGTTGGTCTGCAGACTCGCAGCAGAGTTGGGAAGACAAGATGGCGGATCGGCGCTCATCGGAACCAACAACTGACGAGTTTCTGTCCCTCAATTATCAGTTTTACGACTTCGTTATCATTATCAACAACAACAGTTAAACAGTTATAATTATTAAATCGTCGAATCTTACCTTTTTCTGCTGAAGAGCCGTTAGAAAACTAAAGGTGAGGAGAATATTTTGGATTGGCTTTTGTTCTAGATCTCCACCACAACCACCATATTGGATTGCCGTGGATCGCGAGTCGGGACTGTTAATCCAGGAAGAGATCGAAAATTTTATTAAAGTCGCGTATCGAAGTGGACATTTACGTTCGTTCTAATGCGCTTAGTCAAATTTTAATGTCGTTTTATCGGGATTTTATCACATTGAAGTTAAAGAATCTTATTTGAAGAATGGTAGGGCCATGCTGTTGCGGAATGTTGGGGAAGTGAGTACTGCTCCGCCATTTTTATTTTCAGCTTGTAATTTATTTTAGTTTGATTATTTGTTAATTAAAAAATTTTTACTAAAGATTAAGACCACTTTATTGAAACAACGTGTTGTTTACTTCACTATTGCGCTTTTCGACAAGTAAAATTTGTTCTAAAAGAGAAATCTTATGGGGTCTGCGAAATCATTTAATTTTTGCAACTCACAGGAGAAGTTTACAGCAATACTTGTACATTATTCTAATTTTTTTTTTCATAGAAGTTGCATTTATATAAAATTTGTTTTTATTTTGAAATCTGATATAGAAAAACTTGTTGCTCTAACTTTTAAAATTTCTTTAGAAAAAAAAAAAAAAGTTATTGGAATATTCTTTAAACTTTAACCATTTAATCATTTTTGAGATTGTTTTGAAATTAAATCATCTGCTTAATTAATATTTTAAACAGTTTTGCATTTATTAATCCCAACAAAGATAAACACAGTTGAAATTTCCATACATGATTTAATCAGTCAGATCTATATAACTTATACGCATTTTTCTAAAACATTGCAATTCTGTGTCAAAAATATGGCATGTTTTTTATTACTATTTTTGTATTTAAAATAACTAAACTTCATGTTGTTATGATGATAAACTCTTTCAATACTGTGAATATTCAAAATTATTTGGATATAATAGTATAATAATGTTGAATTTCAATATTCAGTTTCAATTAATATAAAAGTGAATGTTTTTTATTGATTAAAATATCACATTAAATTTAAAAATACAAATTTAAATAATTGAATAGTAATTCCCATTCCAATATGATGGTTGTCTAATATATTCATTAAAATTTAATAAAATTTTCCAACAATTTGCAATATAATACAAAATTCATAATCATTTCAAATTATTAACCAGTGATTATATTTCAAATAAATAATTTTCAAATTATGTAATCAATTAAAAGGTTTTCTTTATAAAATTTAAATCTGGAAGGATTAGAAAAAACACACAATATTTCTAGAAAACAATATTTTATTTTAGAAATTAAACAAAGAATTAAAGTTTCAAGAAGAAAACCTATATCAATATTATATGTATATTTATTGATGTAATTCTATAGAGTAATATACCTAACTACCTATAATAGACCTAACTACTTGAGTAGTTAGGTCTAATTATTTGAATCTATCCTTAAACTAAAATATCACAAAAATTGGCACACTACCAGATTAATGATTAAAATTTGTGATTCACTCCTATATAGTACTGATTTTTGTCAAATTAGACATATATATTATAATCACAATATATGATGGCTATTATTTGAATATTGAATTATTTTCATTATTACAGTTATTTTAACATGGTAACAAATTAGATCTATTCAATTTTTCTCCATATTTTCTGAAGCCTGTATTAAGATCAATAAGTTGATCTTAATACAGGCTTCAGAAAACAATAAGGATAATTTAAATTTGTTATTTTATTAAATATAAAAAAAAAAAGATATTTTTTAAATTACTTTTTCAGATGGGAAAGTATTCTTTAAGTTTTTACTAAACTGTTGTTAATTCTTAATCATATTATTTGTAATACCTGATCAAGAAAGGAAGAAAGAAATTTCTAGCAGTAGAAATTAAAAACTTGATTTTAATTGTAATAGCAAATAATAATAATAAAGCTATAAATTCAAAAATAACTTTAATAAAAAAACTACATGAAGTAAAATACTTCAGGTAATTTTTTAAATTTCTGCCATGAAGAATAATAAACCAATTATAGACCATTTTGAATTTCAAGTATTCTGAAAGAAAAAGAACTGTTATTACAAGCATAGAATCAAAATAGTGTTAGGACATATTAAATCAAAAATAGATTAAATGACTTGAAATTAATTATGTACAGATTTTGTTTTTAAGAATGATGATAAATTTTTAAATGACTTGCAGTTTGAACTTGAAAATATAGGCAGTTCCTAACTTATGTAGATCTGCATATAAATAAAGAGTCTTTGATTAAAACAAAAATATACTGATTGTAGCAGATAGAGTTATATTGCAGAGATACAATAATTTTTCTCTTAATTTCATCATTTATCATATAAATGTATGTTTAATATTATGTTAGTTTTAATTAATGAGCCAGGCCCAGACCTGGACCTCTGCTGAAAAACTGATCTTATGGGACTCTGAATTGAATCCAGTCCCCCAAGATGACAAGTCACTGCTTACTCACACATAGTATACTTTAATATAATTAATTTTAATGCTATATCCTTGTGACACAGTATAGAATACTATTTTAGTAGTGTATACTATGGGTAGGGATATTTTGGGTATGAAAAACTTCTAACTAATATATTGCTTTTAATTAAATTAACATTCAGATTAGCATGTGATATATAGTTTTTATGAAAATTTAATCAACTTTGGTACCACCCAAAGATTCACCATCCCTGGTATAGGGTATGTTCCAACATACATATGTTTTGACCTATGTAAACATCTTTCATGGAACAATCCACTTATGAAAGTTGGGGATTGCCTATATTCTTAAACACAATTAAGGCCTGGTTTTACAATGCCTCATTAAAATTCCTGTTAGTTTTAATCATCAATTATCTGCTAATTATTAATGCTAATTGATAGTTTAAAATAAGTAACTACTAATTAACGCTTAACTAACAGTTACAAAACAGATAACTAGTGGTTAAAACTAACAGGAACTTTAATGGGATATTGTAAAACCATGCCTAAGGATGGGTTTATACAGAGAGAAACTAATGATGGAAGTGCAACTGCAACTGAAGTTGCTCATATGAGAATTGCTATCTTTGGTGACTGATTTACAAAGGATGCTTATACCAAAGCAATGCCAATTTATGATTAATCATCAACTTGGGAGGACATTTTATTGTTTGTTAAATTTTTAAATTATTTTTGAATGAATAAAAGTAGTTATGACTTCCTTTTGAATGTGATAATCCCAAGTATTGAGAAAAGAACAATTAACATACTTTAAAATAAAATATCTACTCATATGTTAATTTAAATTCTGCTGCTACCTTGTGCCATGCTTTTCAGTTTTAGTTGTATTCTTATTAGAGTACTCTGCATGCATGATTACACAATTACTGGTAATTTTCAATAAATTATGCAAATTTAATATTGTTGCTGTTCTTATGCCATAATAATAATAATAGTTTGAAAAAAATATGCCCTGTCACAAACAGTTCACAATGGCAACTGGGTAACAAGTTTACATATTGCGAGTGAACAATTCCAGTTTCCATGTCACTCATCAGTCTCATTCATCATCTCAGAGTTGCCCCAATATAAGCATAAACATTCAACTCTAAATTTTTACAGAACAAATTTAGTTGAAGTTATGTTTCCAACACCAATTGCTCTCTGTAAAAACATAGCCGTAGGGACTTTAAAAAGTTTACATGAACATCTATGATTTTTATTTTCAAAATTACAAAAATTTGAAAAATACTGTGCAGTTGACATTACAAAAGTAGTTTAAAAAGATTCATATATCATAATTTCCTACATATTGGCTTTCTAATAAACAAGCCAAATATATACTGTATATCAAGATTTTTAAATTCATACCTTAAATTTTTAATATTTTGATAAAATTATTTCTGACTTGAAATTTATATCACTTTATTAGCCATATTAAGATAGTGCTGGCTTGAGAGATTTGGTGTTCTTAGTCAATTTTGCAATTGAATTATCAGCAAAATAAGCACAACTAATTCCAATTCCACATTGCTATTTGTATTATCTAAGTTTTGGTTCCATGCCAAGTTGACTGATTCCTTGAGCAGGACTTGATTAATATATATTTTGTATTGATTAGAATTTTTGTTGAATTATTGAGTAGCTCTGTGTGATATGTAGGAAATTTTAACTTTATCCAATTAAGCTGTTATTTTGAATAAGAGACATCTGTGAATGCCTAGATAATGTATCCTTTCCAAATAAGTTGTTATTGTTATCCAATGATGATAGTGGATTCATTATCATTGGACTGTTTTAATAGGACATAACAGTGATAATGTATAAATTCTAGATAACTCAAATTTCAGAAAGAAATATTTATAATAGTTTTTAACAAATATTCCAAAAATTTAATAATAATTAATATGTTTAAGAAGTTTATAAGTGTAGGTGTATGATAAAAATTCCAAGAAATGCTAATTAAATAAAAGTAATAATTCGGTAAGATAAATTGCTTAATCAATAGTTTATCTTATTGAATTAACTTATCATTTACTTTTATTTAATGTCTACAATAAGTCTTACATTATGTTAATTAAATTATAGCAATTTTGCTATTTTTTGTAGAAAACTCCACAGGAAGGATATAACATATTTTTCTAGATAAAATATATGAAATTAATGTTATTAAAATTATAACCCTACTTTTTTGATCTGTTTACTAAAATAATTGTTTCAAATATATTTCTTTATCTAATTGAGTAAAGAAATATATTTGAAAGAAATATTTTAATAATTTCTTCTTTAAAAATAAATTTAAAGACATTATTTATAAAATAGTGTAAGAGATTGCAATATTTGGCTAAAAAGTCCAATTAAATTATTAAATTAAAATTCTATGTAAATAAATTAATAAATTTCTTGAATGCCCTCCATTGCAAAATTTGGAAATAGTATTGTCATGAGAAGCTTCTTCAGACTTTTCACTATAGTTTTTTTCCATGGTGAAGGGCAGATTTGAGTACAGAGTCAAGGTGGATTGATATGCAGACAGTTTAAAAACCTTATTGGTGTAGGAGCAAGAGTTTATTGTGAGGAAACAAGGATGTTATATTCTTTTTCCCTTGATTTCAATACATGTAGAAATAGCATAGATTTCTATATTTATTAAAATCAGTCTTGATAGAAGGTATATTAATAAACATATTTATATTCTGTCAGATAATCAATCTGCATTAAAAGTACTTGAAAGCTTTCAATTTACTTCAAAGCTTATGGAGGAATATTATCATTTTATTGTGAAACTGGCTACTAGAAATAGGGTTCAACTTGTTTGGATATCAGGGCAGATGGGCTGGCCAAGGAAGGGCTTCTTGTCTCTTTATTAGATTGGAACCCCCTCTAGACATCGGATTTGATGTATTTTAGCAGGTTGTCAGAGATTTGTTGCTAGCTCAGCATCTCTTCCATTGGAGGTCCATTCCTGGATAAGCAAGTAAGACTGATAGGTCACTCTTTGCAGAGAACTAGAGTTGTTTGTATTGCATAAAAATCAAATAAGGATTGTTACAGAGCACCTGAAATGATAGGGCTTATAGAGCACTGTCATCTCAGGTGAAATTTTCACTTAATTGGGATTGCTAATAGTCCCAACTGTAGAAAATTAATCAGGAAGGAGTGAAATTCCTTTTCTCATATTGTGTGAATATTGTAGCCAGCCATTTCAGAGCTAAAATATGGTTTTGTAGGTTGGAATTTTCCTGCACCTAAAGAACTTTTTATGAGCCCATTGAAGAAGAAATGATCTTTTGTGTGTAAGATGGGACTTTGATGATCCTATTAAAAGTGCATAATAGTCACTAGATAGTTGCAGTACTAGGATTGTTTAAAATTCCCCTTTCTTACTATTATTACTATTACTCTCATGAGAAAACTGATAGGAATTTTTGTCATGATCCACATTTGAATTAATAATAACTAATATTATTATATTAATATATGATCCATAGTTGATCCTTCATCCCTAAACAGATTCAAGAATTTGAAGATAATATTGATGTAATCTTCTAATTTGAGTTATTCTTGTAATTCTTTATAATAATATCTATACTTAAATTTATTTAAAGTGAAAGCACTTATTCTTAGATCTTAATACTGCTTTAAAATTCTTGATTTTAATGGAATTTTACTAATTTTAAATAATTTAGACTAGTGTTAGCACTTCTCTGAATTAAGAAATAAATTAATAATTAGACTAAGAGTTGCATCAAAAGGTTTAATGTAAAAGTTTATATTTACTCTTAGCTTTAACTCTTTGAAGAATGAAGGGCAAAGTGAAAAAAATATAAGAAAGCATGAAGTAAAAGATAAAAATAAATCCTGCCACTACTGAAAAAAATAGTCATCCTTTAGTTGTCTCTTGTAACACATGGTTGAGATAGTGGGTGAATTCTGCCTCCTATCTATAAGGAATATATCTATACTTAGTAGAATAACAACAGAGATTTGAATTTTATGCTATATCAAGTTAAGTTTGCTCTGTGTCATTTCCCAATATTTACCAAAGATCAAATGTTAGGTTCATTTGGGATCCTGAACAATAAAGAATCCCAGAAATAAGCTTGCATATTCTATAGCCAAATCTAATCAGTCTTCTTATAATTCAGCTGACAATAACTATACTTGAATCTAAAGTAGATAATTCAATTAATACAAGAAAATTGGCAAAATATGAGATACTGATATCCATAACAAGTTAATGCAATGCTAACATTTTAACTCTGTAAAAATAAATCCATATTAATTGAAAGATAGATGTCATTCTCCTTTTTTTCATTTTAAGAAAAAAAAAAGATTTGATGATGCAAATCATCATCATTTAATAAAGGAATAAATGTGTGAAGTCTATGTTTCTGTGCATGTGTGAACTCCTGGAACCAGAAATGCAGCTGTTGCTATTTTCTCTTGCTTTGAATCTTTAATCATACCTTTTAGAAAACTAAATCTCAATATCTCATTATAAATTTTGTTTTAAATTATCACAGTTTACTTCCTATTTGTTTTTGTATATTTCTTTTTGTTATTTAACTTCAATTTCTCGCTTTTTCAATTGAAAAATGTTGGCTGCTTCCAGATCTGAGGGTTCAGTTTGCATTCAGTGCAATGAGGCTACATAAATGTTGCATTTAAATAATAATTATAATTATTACCTATTTTGGTCCATCAGGGATGATGCAGACCTCTCTAAGATGCAGTGCCAACAATCTATAGGCAGTGGACATGCTTTATTATATTTTCCGCATGATTTTCCGTTTTTATTATGGATAACAGGTTATGATTGCATCATTATTGGGTTGCATACAAGGGTTCAATAGCAAAAAGATTATAACAATGATTATAAAAAAATATGATGTGCTCAAGAGATAAAATGCTTCTTTTTTGTTGTATTTGGGCATGTAGTGACCAGAGGCTAACTAGTATACTATATAACAACATGGACTATAATTTATCTCAACAGAATTATTACTAACATAAAATTATTACTAAAGCAACCTTCTCTTAAGAATCCATTATGATGCATGATGATGTCTATTATTCCAAATTAGGAATTATTTAATATTATATGAATATTAAAAAACATACTGTTAATACTAAATTACTGTTATATATAACATTGGGTTCCATGAGAAGAAATGAGCACTGTAATATTATATACAGTGGGTGATCGGTAACGAACAGTTAGGATAATAAACACTTTTTCGAAAGATTTTTATGTTCGGTTAACGAACACATCACAGTTCATTCTTTGTGTAATTTATTTGGACACTAGATAAATTATTCTCATTTTTTTATTTCTGTTTTCCTCGTTAAAAATATCTAATAAAAATTTTCACTTTTGGTTTGTCTATAGCCACAGTGGCCAAATTGCGGCTCATTGGTACCTATGCAGTGGGTGATCGGTTAACGAACAGTTCGGATAACTCACAAATCGGATAACGAACACTTCACAGAACAAACTGTGGGACCCGCGGACTGACGGAATGAGTTAATATTATTTATTTTATTTTTTGGGATGGTGTCTGTAAAATCAAGGTTTTACTGTATATATATAATATACATTTATAAAATGTGAAGAATGAATTTATTTATAGAATTGAAATAAAGTTAATCGTAACATTAGAAAATGTTGAAATAAAAAAAAAATAAATATCAGAAGATAACATAAAAAATAGTCAAATTACAAACATGAAGTAGATGAAGATATAAATGTAGGAAAAATTTAACTGATGATGATAGTCATGTGATTAGATTTTCTTTACTTATTTATAAGGAAATCTAATTGTGAAGCAATCAAGAATATACTACACAATGAGCTTATGTTGTGATTATTGCTTTAAAAAAATTTCAAAAATAAAAGATCAACAAAGATAGCCAATCGAAGGAGAAATAACACTTATTTAAAGCAAAAGTTATTACAAGAGGAGGAACAAAACCAAACAAAAATAGTCATTGTATAAATTTGTTCCAGACAAGGAGAGAATAAATTTCACTTCTCTACATTATATTTTTCTTTCTTTCTTGCTACAAACTTCACAAGTGCTAGTTTGTTTTTTGTTATGTTCTTTTATTTCTATTATCATTTTTTATATAACATAAAATATAATGATTAAGTTTGTTTTTTATTTGGCATAATGATTTATCTATTTTATACATCTTATATATTCAAGTCCATTTTTGTTTGGAACCAATCACACTATTCCAAAGGCATTATTTTCTTTATTTGCCAAATTATATTTTTTCATTTGGACAACATATTTAATCAGTTTTATAATTAGCTTCTTTAAAGATTATATTTACTGCATAATTATTGAGAATAAATATTAATTAGATATTTTGAATACATATAGTCAATACAATTAACTGGAGTAATTCATAAGAATTATGAGATTCATAAGAATTTTAAATCAAAAAAAATTCTAGCATAATAATTTAGAATTAACTGTAATTTTAGTAATTAATTAAATATGAATTAATGTAGTTCCATTTACTAATTAATGATTTAATTATAATTTAGAATAATTAGCCAATATAAAGATCTGTTCTGATCTGGATCAAACTAAGAATTTTTGTTAATTAAATACAATATTTTTTAATAAAGGAGCCTCTGACTTATGACAATTCATATGTAAAATAATTATTTCAATGGTGATTATTTACAGCAAAAATCTATACTTATGACAGCCACTATCAATGATTTTGTAATAGTGGAAGTCAATCATCTGGATGGCTAAATAGCAATCAGGATGAAAGTGTGTTGTATTATCATCACAAAGTATTTATGTTTAATTACAAACATTTCATATCTCTAGATTTTTTAGAAAATGTCCACTCCTGGCTTATTCAACTTCATCCTTTTCCTGTTTGCCCACTTTTACCAAAAGGGTGAGTGGCTTGTGATGAATATTAGAATGCCCTGCTGATTAGTATCTAATAAGAAGGAAACAAGCATATAATTGTAATAGAATTCTGGGTTCAGGATTGAATTTGGATCCCATGGCCAGGAAAATTTTCTTGATAAGTCTAGGCAAAAGGTTGATTTCTTTACTATAGAGTTTTGCTGAGTCTAATATAGATTTGAATAGACATGATTGACCCTCAAATAGACTCCATTATTTATTAATCAGTTAATGATTGGGAAAGTGGCAGTAACAGAATAACTGCTTATTTTGTTAGAAACTTGGATATAAGAATGTAACTTTTATAGATTCTACTTTTGTTTTTATCTAGTATTTTCTTTATTTTTACTTATATAAAGTGTTATTAGGAACAAAGTACATATCTTCATATTTAAGAATAAATAGCATTTGTTCAGCATTATTGTATTTTATTATTTTTAAAAGCATATTGAATATTTGGATTTTGATGATTGGGGAACCTAAACTCCATCTTTAGCATTATGCCTGTGAGAAATTATATTGAGTTATGAATGATTCAAATTACAAATGAAAGTTTTGAACTCATCCTTATTGTAAGTTGGGGCTTTATATTAGTAATTATATAACATAAGCTAAAATTCTTTGTCTCCTTTTGTGGTTTAGTTAATATGATGATGATCTAATTTATCTAGGGGATATAAAAGGAATAAATACAGGAGAAAAATAAATTAATTTATCTAGGGGAATAGTAAACAAATACAGTGGGTGATCGGTTAACGAACAGTTCGGATAATGGAAAAATCGGATAACAAACACTTTTTCGAAAGATTTTTATGTTCGGTTAATGAACACATGTTTGGGATAATGAACACTTCACAGAACAAACTGTGGGACCCACGGACTGACGGAATGATAGGTCAGCCCAATGGCTGCGTGGTAAAGTTGTGGCTTAACATTCTGGAGGATCCGGGGGTCCCACTTCTCCAATTTTTCAGGAGGGATCTGGGCCCGGCCCGTTGAAACCCATCCTTCCGGTTGACTCCATCATGGGTGTTGGTCAGCCTGTGATGATGATGGCTCTATAAGTGGCTGTCTCCAGATAAAAATATTCCATCAGGATGTTTCAGCTTAACTAACCTAACAGAATGACAGGCTTAGGCCTTGCGCATTCTTAGATAACAAATCTTAAGGAATTGTTAAGGGCTTTACTTGCGTGGAGCCGATAGGGTACGGAGAATGTACGTGCATGTTGGTTAGAGGTGAGTTGATTAGAAGCATTATCCTGGCTAGAAGGAGAGGCCTGCCTTTCAAACTTTCTCTTTACATTTAGATATATTTTTGTAACTGAAGATGATGCCTTGAGCATTGAAAACGTTTTTACTTATTGTTTTAATAAAATTTGTTTGTTTACGTCACTGCTAAAAGTGCTCTTCTTCTGGACTGTAATTATAATAAGTTAAGCAGTGTTTTTAGTTTTGTCATTTAGTAAATTCAATGAAGTTGGTGTGCCTGAATTTTGCAAATATTTGCCTGCCAGGTTTGAAAATATGAGAAAGTTTGCATATGAAATTATCTCCATGTTGGAAGTAGTTTTCAGGTGCAAGCAGTTATTTACAGTTATGAAAGAAAATAAGTTTCCTTTAAGATCCAGAATTACTGACTCTTACCTTCAATCAGTATTAAAAGTAATCACTGCAAATAAGATTTTCCCCAAAGTAGAAAAGTTGGTAGCAGAGAAGAGATGTCAAGTGTTAGGAAGCCAACATTAATTTTACTGTTGTCCTATTATACTTTTTGAAATAAGCCTATGTTTCTAAAAAAAAATTGAAGTTTTTTTTGTGGTCCACAAAGTTTACACCTTATTTATTTGGCCCGTGTTAGCCTTTGAGTTTGACACCGTTGTATTACATGGTATGTAATATATCAAATTTTGAATTTATTGCATACATTTTTAAATAAATGCTTAATGTTTTATATAAGTTTTTTTATTAAACCAAAATGGTGCACTTTTTTAAGTTGGGCCCAAAAATTTCTCTTGGCAGTCTTGTCCATAAATCACTGCATTTTGCAAAAACTTTTGCAAGTATATTAAGATATTTAACTTCATAAAATCAGTTGTTTATTTTGAAAGTGGCTTAAGTCTCATTTTGAGAGTTCAAACGTACACCCCTACTGTGCTCACAACCAACTTTTCCTCATTTTTATGATAATTTGATTACTTGCATGACCGTACATAGTTGTGGTATGTTTTGTATTTATACAACCTACACAGAAAGGAGCATACTATTTTCTGCAGTCTGCATTGAAAACCAGAGTAATTAACTTTATTGTTTCATTTGCTAAGAACTTTTGCTTATTTTTAGAGTTTCCTTAAATTTGGATTGCTTAATTTGTGCTTTGTTTTTAATATAAATTTCAATTTGTTTGAAAATGGTACCTTCAAGTTACCTCAGTGATGCAGGTAAGTAAAAAAATATGACCTATACATGTTCACATAATAATTATTATAATTAGAAATTTGAACAAAATTTTGATTTTTTTTTGTTATGTACAGAAATTTATCCATGCGAATTAATAAAAAAAACTTTTTGGAATCAGACAGTGAAGATTATCTAAAAAATACTAATTCTGATTTCGGAAATGTTTTGGAAAAAGAAAAATAATCATAGAAGCATCAACAGAGAGTGAAGACAATGTCTCAGAGGATTCCACAACAAAAATAATAGGAAACAAGAATGATAACACATATTCTCAAAAATTATGGAAAATCCAATGGAATGCAGAAAAAAAATATTATACTCAAAATGGAAAAATTATGCCTGCAAAGTTGTTCCAAACAAAGATTGCCTCTATTCAAAGGATTGTATAAAATATTTCCATGCAGAAGAAAGGAAAATGATTTTTGATAGATTTTGAAATTTGGGTGATTTTAATAAACAAAATATATTACTTTATGAAACTACTGAGCACATTACTGTCAAAAGAAAACGGTTAAGAAATGGCAAAGAATCACCAAGAAACTATAGTTTTAATTATATTTTAACTACTGCTCGTGGAAAATTCACAGTTTGTAAAAAATTTTTTTTGGATACATTTAATATAAGTGTAGGATGGTTCAAACATACTTAAAAATCTGAAAATCCAGGAAATGATATGTGTAGCCATATGAGTGGATCATCCAAAAAAATTACTGAAGAAGAAAAAAAATTGTTCACAATCACATTCAAAGTTTTTCAATTTGAATCTCACTATACTAGATCCCACAATTTTAACAGAAAATTCTTACACCCTGATCTAAATATAAAGATGTTTTGACCTATACTTTCATAAATGTAAAGAAAATAATACTAGTGCTGTTAGTGAGTGGACTTATAGGAAAATTTAAAAAAAAAGACTTTAATTTACATTTCCATCAGCTGCAGAAAGATACTTGCCAAAAATGTGATCTTTTAAAGAATAAAGTTAAGGCATTGAATAATGATGAAGAAAAGACAAACCTTTTGGAAGAATATGATGCTCATTTAAGACAGGCAAAATTGGCAAGAGAATCATTAAAAAAAAAATTGAGATTTGGTATTAAATAATCCTGATCACTATTTTGGTTTTTCTTTCGACTTACAAAAAGCACTGCCTTACCCAAAGTTAACTACTTCAGTTGCATATTACAAGTGTAGCTTGTACATTTTAAATCTGGGATTTCACAACTTCCATCACAATAATGTTTACACGGTACACATGTATGCTTGGGATGAAACCATTGCATCCAGAGGTTCACAGGAAGTAGCATCATGAATCCTGAAAAATCTAAAAAAATCTTAGGCATGAAAAGCACATTATAGCTTACATGATGTGTATTCAGGACAAAACAGGAATATAAAAGTAGCTTTGACATGGTTAAAAATTGTCCAATCTGCCGAACATAATGCAGATGTCATTGACCATAAGTTCCTATTATCAGGGCATTCATTTCTACTTAATGATAGAGACTTCGGAGTTGTAGAAAAGGCATTAAGAAAAAATAATTTATTGTATGTTCCTAAGGAATATTATGAACTCATAAAAAAGTATCGAAAAAATAAGTTCATTCTAAATGAAATGAAAAGAGAGGATTTCATTTCAACTAAGTTTCTAGAGAACGTGATTTTTAGACAGTTAAAAAATACTAATGGAGAAAGGGTAAATTGGTTAAAAATATGTTGGATGCGATTTTTGAGAACTGAACCATATAAAATGTTCTATAAGACATCAATGAATGATGATGCACTGTTCAAAACTTTAGATTACTACCGTGTCAAGGGGGAGACCAAGAAACTTTAATAATATTGAGCTGACACCAATGTATGAAAAACAAGGCCAGTTGAAGAAAACAAAACAAAATATAAGGTTGCAGAAATTTTAGAAAATGTTTTAATTCATATTCCTAGTTTATATACCTCTATATCCATGGCCCAGATTCACAAATACCGTCGTTATGGCTCAAAATGACAGATGTCCATATTCACAAAACTTGTCGCAATCAATAACAACGTTAATTGGTGTTGTTAACTAATGACACCACCACCGTGTCGTAATCATCAATTTTAAGATGGCGGAAGAGTATTTTTCTCTCTTAGTCGATAAAGAGACAGATTTATTATCGAATATATCAATTACTTCAACATAGTGTTAATGATATTTTAGTTATCGAATTTATTCGTTTCTATAAATTATCTAAAGATGCAATTTTTGAATTAATAGAACTTTCACCTTATAGCCTATAAAGAGAAAAACAGAGTTTGTATGCCGTAAGTGTAGAAACACAACTATATGTGCATTGAAATTTTTTAGCAATGGTAGCTTTCAATCTGTTATATGAGATGTTGTTCATATTAGCCAGCCTACGATATCGAGAATCATTACAAATGTTTGCAATGCATTATGTAGAATATAAAAAAAAACATCAATTTTCTAAATGATTTGTGCTATTTACTTACAGACTATTAAACAAGATAATTAATTATTATAAAAATATATTCTAATGATCTAAATGATCTGTGCCAGTTAAAGATAATTAAACTAGATAAATCATTATAAAAATACATAATTAAACTATTATGTTAGAAAGATAAATTAACTTTTAGAATATACGTCGGCTCATTTCTTTCAAATTTATATCAAAAAGTATTAAAATTATTCAAATTTTATATTCCATCCACTTATACATTTGAATATTTCTTTTAGGCAAACTGTGAATAGTTTTAGTGAGATGTTATCTCCTTGATGAACTTCTTTTTGGATTTTTATTTTCCTACTATCTTTGTGAAATCTTATTATGGCTGTTGCTTTATTGTAGATGATATGGAATAATTCTATATGTTTTTTGGCTTTTCCCTGGATACTTAATGTTGTTAGTATTGCCCATGTAGATAATAAGGAGTCAAATGCTTTCCCATAGTCTATAAATGCCATCAGAGTGGGGTGTGATATTCTTTGCATTTTTCTTTCAGTTGGTTGACAGTGTATATATGATCCAGCATTGATTGACTAGTCTTTTCAAAATTCAGTTTGTTGTCTTGGTTGGTGAATCCAATATTTGTTCCAATCTTCTTGTGAAGATGTTTGTGAATACTCTGTATATTGTCAACACTAGATTCATACATCTGTAATTTCTTAGATCCATTTTATCTCCCTTCTTATATATCAGCACTATGATTGCATTTTTCCATCTATCCTGACAGCAGTAGGAATAACATAAAAACATTTATTCTCTATAACATTTAAGTATAATTCTCTGTTTGTTGTTTTTGATTAAATATATAATCAAAACCATTGCAGAGAATAAATTCCTTTACTGCTGTGGCATTGCTAGATTTGTTCATTATTTGAACTTTTGGATCATAGGCAGTTTCTAGACAAAAACTATATAAAGTTCAATGGAGCTAAAACACACTGCTTAACTTTCAGTCTTAAAGTTCACAAAATAGCACATGAAGCAGTATAAATATATAAAATTTTACTATACAAAACATTTTCGTATCGAAAACTTTTTTGTATAATAAAATTTTATATATTTATATTGCTTCATGTGCTATTTTGTGAACTTTAAGACAATATAAAGTGTGACTGTTAAATAATTGGATTGCTTGCACAGATAACAAAGAGCCAAAACAAGATGGCAGGGATAGATTATTAAGCTTGAATCTTCTTGCAATGGCTGAGTTTATTTTTTTTATGAGCTGAATAGGTTAGTTTGTACACATTGTTAGTGGAAGCACATGCATTGTGTTGCTGAAATCATGCTATGTTTGAAAATTGAGAAAGTTAATCCAAAATTTCTTGTCAAACTGAAAAATATGCAATGGAGTATCATAGTTTGTTAAAGGAGGTCTATAAGATTGATTGTATATTATGTATACAAGGTTTTGAATGGCACAAAAGGTTCAGAGAGTCAGGAAGAAATGAAAAACAGTTCATATCCAAGAACCACCTGTATTAAAAAGAGATTCTTTAATGCAGGGGTTCTTGCTAACATTTTTTTTCTGCCAGTGATTTGTCAACAAACATTTTATATTTATCTTCAGAAACTTTTGAAATTTTTTAAATTTTCTTTTCAGTTTAAATTTCTGAAACTTTTGATATACATGAATTGAAAATTTAATAGTGATCATAGCAGTGATGGAGGGGAATGGTGACATGTGCAATCCTGATTGTATTGACACATATAAGATCAAATCTTCCTTCCTATCACTATAAAGAGCGTTGCCATTCCACATGCTGCAATCTCACTTTAACATCATACAGTCTGTGCAGGGTGGAAGGTTGGTGGAGAAACATGTTTTCTAAGTTGGAAGAGCATTTTTGCTTAAAATTGAAACTGCAAGGGTGTTATCAGGGTTATCATATAATACAATAAAGAAGTGGATGAATACATTCATGTGAGAACATGAGCAATGAGCCTAGGCCTGAATGACCATTTCTTGTAACATAAGCTGCATGAAGTCCTGCAAAGGAAACAGTGTCACTTTATAACCACTCCAACCATTATTCTCCATGACAACAACATTGTCTTGTGGCTGAGGTTGTCTGCGACCTGCTCACAAGATGGTTGTGAAGTGCTTCTTTAGATCTTATCCCCTGCAATTTTATTTCCTAAACTTGAGAAACCCCCTATGAGGCATTCCTTTCCACACAGTTCTTGACATTATGTATGCAGTCCATCTTCTATCTGTGACATCAACACATTTGGGGCTGCTGATGGCATTATGAAGCTACCACAACAACAAAAGGATCATGGACAATACTGGAGACTATATTGAGGGACTACAAAAGTGAATCTGTGCTATGCCTTTCCTGTGCTAATCTGTACCATTGTGAACACTATTAAATTTCCAACCCTTGTGAATATATAAATATATATTGCATTTTTAATCTTATAACTTAACATTATATAAAAATGGATGTTCTTTTTGTTTTTAAACAGTATCTTTTATTTTTTCTAAAACATTAATTTTATTATTAAGTATTAAAATAATAATAATATATTCACAAGATATTGAATAATAATAATATTCAATATAATAAATGCTTTCATGAAATGAAATGAAATTTTGAACATTGCAAAGTATTTTTTGTTCTTATAGAAAAATCCAAATATCCTAATTTCAAAATCTAGCAATCATGATGTATACTCTAAACATATGCATCCTCTTTAATTTGGTGCTTTTAGTTGACCCTATTTCAATTAAAAAAAAACAACTTTTGTTTAATCATGAAATACATCAGCACAAATATTATATTGAGATGATGAGTAGAAACTTTTAAGAAAGAATAAAATACAAATATGATATTAAGATATCCAGAGAATTTATGGAAATTAGTAATGAGTTAAACAGGATAAAGCATTATAGAAAAAGTGATTATTCATGCCACATAACCTATGTATAAATTGCCTTGCCCATATCAGTAAATGCCTTGGATAAACATTCCAGATTTTAAAAACCATCCCATTTTCAAGATTCAAATTTTGTTTATTTCATGAAATTTACTGTGCAAAGTAGGCTATACGGATTGTATTTGATGACATTATTCAAAATGCAAGTTTAAAAAATGTGTTGGGTCAATGTTGTCAAGTTTAATGTTCAGATTATAGTTTCTACTCACTAATATGGGATATATGACAGTTTTGTTTAAAAAATAATGTTAACACAGAATTATAATGAGAAATTTATATTAAACATTTTAAGATAAAAAACAACTTGTAATTAGTCCAGTTAATAATGTATATTACACAAGAAGATATACAGTAAAATCTGTCTAAACTGGTCACTGTATGAGCCAGAAACTTGTTCAACATGGAAAATTTTTTTATTTCCAAACAGCTTCCATAGAAATAGTAAAGAAAATATCTGTATAATGCAAAAACTAACTAATATGGAAACAGAAAGTTTTTTAAAATTCTACTTTTGAATAAAAAAAACACTTGTATAAGATGGAAAAATAATTTTTCTCTCAAATAAATTTTTATTTTAGAATTAGAATATGTAACTGTCTATTCTGAAATTGAAAATTACTGTTAGTTATAGTAATTCAATTACAGTACTGCATATTATTTAATCAAGCTGCCAAATAAAGTACAAGTATAATAGAAAATTAATGATACTGTATTTGAATAATCTTAGAAAATTCTTTTAATTGGGATCAAGCCTACAGTCTGAGCTGAATTTTCAGGTTTATCAGGCTGTAATATGCAGAACATGGCCTTTAATTATCAATAATTTCAATTTCATTTTCTATCCTTGTCTAGGAAGCTTCGTTTTCATTATCACTTTTACATTTTTTTTTTCTTGAAATGATTGGACGAAAGATTAACATTTTATCATTATAATTGAAAATACATTTCATTGAATATAGCAAAAAGGATAAAATGAAACCTAAAGAACTGGCAGTTAAATTCAAATGTGGAAAATCTTAAGTTTATGAAATTCTGAAGCACAAGGATAAAATAAAAGAATAGTTAATATGTACTATCATGGAAAGAGAAGCATGTATAAATAAACATACAAAACAAAAACTCTTGATGAAATGTGGAAGTCAAAATAAACTTTTGTAATTTCTGTATAATTAAAGTGAAATTTTATAATAAAACTTGTGGTTCAGTCCTACTTATTGCATGTTTTTCTAATGCAGCATTATATGTCCAGTTTATTTGCTTTTCAAAAATACCCTATTCATTTTATTATATAGGCTAATGCAGTAATTTGGTGTTATATTTTATTTATATATTACTAAAATATGTACTAGTGCAATAAAAATATAGTGTAAATGCATTGTATATTGTTTTTTTTTATGCCAGAGTAAAATCTGTATAAGTTGGAAAACTGAGGTGATAAAATTTTCTGGTCCCTTGCAATTTCAGCTTAAACAAGTTTTACTGTATACAGTAGGTTTGATACTTAATTTTCAGTTCAGCAAAAGCCAGAAAAACAAGAATTAAAAATAAAAATAAGCAAATTATGTTTAAATTCAGGAACACCTGTTCAGTAATCTTTTTCCAATTTCATTTTTCAGTTAATTTGATTTTATATTTGTACTAAAATTTTAGATATAGCATTTCAATCTTTTTATTTATGGACAATTTGCTCAAACAAAAGAACAAAGAATTATTCTTCTCATAAACATAGAATTATTACTCATCCCTCTTATAATGAGCAAATGTAATTGTTCATTGATCTAATCATAAACTCATCATTACTAACAGAATTTAACTCCAAATTATTAACAAATGAA
Source organism: Olivierus martensii (assembly GCA_000484575.1). NCBI lineage: Eukaryota > Metazoa > Arthropoda > Arachnida > Scorpiones > Buthidae > Olivierus > Olivierus martensii. The sequence goes on from AYEL01092405.1 coordinate 21,128, forward strand.
TATTTTGTTGCATCCTTTAACATTTATTTTTCCTGTACATATTTGGATTTGTTTTCATAACATTTATTTTAAATCTATTATGCAATCTAGATATTCAGAAAATTCCACAAATAATTGTATGAAAACAATAAATTTAGTGGTTAAAAAATCAAAATTTTATATTCAGTTTATTTATATAGGAAAAATGATGAAATCAAGAAAAATTATGATATTGGAAATAAAATAATAATGCTTGATAGATTAGCATGAATAGAGAATGAAACATCAATGGGATGATTTTAATGTGTTAATGAATCTTCAGTTAGAACAGCAATTTCCAAACTGGGAGGTGTGCCTCCGACTAAATAATCCCTTTGCACTAGTACTTGCTTCCCTAGGGAGGCATGTACTAGTGCAAAGGGATTATTTAGTTACACTAGTACTGTGCACTAGTTATTAGTTATTTAGTGCACTAGTCCACTAAATAACTAGCACTAGTTATTTAGTTATTTAAGACAACAGGAGCCATGAAAAGTTTGACAGAAATATAATATTTTGTAATATAAGATATATGCTATATAATAGATCAGTGCTTCTCAAAATATGGCTTGTGACCCCATTTAGGGTCACATAACAAAATTTGAGGTCGCAGAAATTTTAGAAAATGTTTTAATTCGTATTCCTAGTTTATATACCTCTATACCCAGGATCGCGAAAATATTTTCTTAAGTAAAAGGGGTTGCCAAATGGAAAAGTTTGAGAAGCAATGTAATAGATGACATTTGCAAGTGCATAGTTTATAAAAGGGCTGTTAGAACTACTAGCAGCAATAACCAATAAAAATAATGTCAAATGTCAGTGAGAGGATGCTGTATCAATTATTATTTGCACAATTGTTATGAAAAAAAAATTTTTGTATTAATAAAGTTTTACCATGAAATGTGTCTGTATTACTTTTATGAAATAAAATAATATAATGAAGCAGCACCAAGATTAGATTATGTTTTAGGGGAGGTATAGTAACATAAAGTTTGGAAACTACTGAGTTAGAACAATCAAAGAATAGAGCTACTTAAGACCCCCTCTCTGTCTCTGGGTCAGAATGATCATTTACGATTGCCACTTAAATGATCGTTTTGACTCAGAGACGTAAAATAAATTATATCAAGTGTTTTATTATAAGTTATCAAAGCCAAATAATCTGATATATAAGATAAAAATGACTAAATAATCAAAATAAAATAAAATTCTGGCAATAAACAAAAATATACAAATTATATAAATAATGATATATTGATCACAAAATAAATATATAAATTAATATTTTCCTTGCTTTCCCTTTCATAAATATATACAGTTCAATAATTGCAATCCTAAGAATCTCCATGTTTTTAGATTTTTTGATAAATTCATAAAATTCTTAACTGTTCATGTCAAAGTTTAGTTTAGTATATAATTCTGTCTTTGTCTCTTCCGCGCGCGCGCGCGCGCACACACACACACACGCACGCATGCACGCGCACACACATCCATCATCAGTCCATGTTTAACCCATTATTGAAAAGATTCTTTCTATACAAGCATTATTTACAGGAACTGACAACATATTTGCTAGAAGCTTTGATAGTTGGGTAAATATATTTTTAATAGAAAATATTTTATTCATTTTTTTTATCAGTTGGTTCGCGCGCACACACACACACACACACACATACACACACACACACACGCACGCACGCGCACACACATCCATCATCAGTCCATGTTTAACCCATTATTGAAAAGATTCTTTCTATACAAGCATTATTTACAGGAACTGACAACATATTTGCTAGAAGCTTTGATAGTTGGGTAAATATATTTTTAATAGAAAATATTTTATTCATTTTTTTTATCAGTTGGTAAATTAAGTGATTTTACTTCAGGATAAACTGTTTTAAGCAAGCATATGTCTTCATTTAATTCATCTAGATCTAAATGCAAATTGATATTTTTGCAGTGTCGAAAAAATCTTGGTATTTGAAATTTTTCTCAGAATAACTGAAAAATATACAATGGGATTGCTTTCAAAATTATGCCAACTTTCCAAGCAATTAACTGCTTTACTGCAAACATCTGATGTTTTCATAAATTTTTCTTTTTTACATGCACTAGAACAGGGGTTGGCAAACTGCGGGCTGCATGTGGCCCCCATAGCTAAAAGCCATAATGCCAACAATTTTAATGACAAATAAAATACAGTATATAGAAAAAAAATATCAAATCTGTTCCATATCTCAGCAATATTAGTTTATGTAATTTCTAGAAAACTAATAAATAATAATTCATATGGTAAACTTTAAATGCCATTACAGTGTCATATTTCCAAAAATTTTAAAATGCATAATTCTTACAAAAATAGATTTGATTAAGCCGTTAACCAGAATGAAGATCATTGCGTAAAAAAAATCCGTTGCAAAATACATTCAAAATCAAATAAAATCGTTTTGTCGATCAATCAACTCAATACCTTTCATAATTTCACGGTATTTGTATTTAATATTTGAGAAATTTCCTAAACAGGTATATTTTAAATTGTTGTTTCAAATTTAAAATGATTAAATTATAATTTTAATATATAATTTAATTATAAGAATTTCGATCCTGCTAAGCTTCTCTGAAAATGGCGTTTCACTTTTTAGGACTACCGGCATTATTCAAACCAATGATTCATATAATGACCAATGAAAGTCTACAAAGAAAATTGGTTTACTTTTAACTTGTTACCCTTTTATGATATTTTAATCAACAAATGCACCCGTAGCTAGAAAGAAAATGTTTAGGATCTTTCTATTTTGGCCATATAATTTTCTAAGAGAATTTTATCACCTCAGACAGTTATTATTATTATTTTATTTTATTTTTTTGCATATTTTATGCCCCCTTTCCAATCAGATATTACTAAGGGGGCGGGGCCAGTTCCAACCACTGGCTGCACCCACACCCATGGAAGAGGGCCGGATGGTGAAGGACGGGGATCACCGGGCCGGGCCCAGTACCCCATCCGGGACCAGACCCGGGAAGCGAACCTGGGTCCTTCTGTGTGGCACGCTAACGCTTTACCACTCGGCCATCCAGCTGCCCTCAGACAGTTATTAGGTGAAGGCTGGATTTTGGAAGATTTTTTTGCTATTTTGTTTTATGCCCCTTTTCAATCAGATATATTACTAAAGGGCAGGATCATTTCCAACCACGGGCTACTCCCACATCCGAGAAGGGGGCCAGATTGTGAAGTCTAGTAGATGACGGACCCAGGATGCGGCCCTAGGCTCCATTTCATTGATATGATATGGCCCTTTCTTCCAAAAGTTTGCCCACCCCTGCACTAGAATGTTTAAATTTTCCAGTTTATTTTTAGAGAACACATTACATTCATATCTCAATTTATGTCATTTTTGACTTTGCATCAGTTTTTTGTTAATAATAATAATAATAATAATAAAAATAAAAGTCTACTATAATGCTGGGTCTCATAGGCATTAAACATGATAAAATATGCCAGTGTATCAACGCTAATGATGTCACTTCTACTGTATAGCTAGATGCTGTGTCTTTATGCTGAGGTTGACTTTTGTTCAATTTTCTATGCTGTGTACAAGTGTATATTGACCATTCAACCAATCAAGATATGATCAGGTCAGAACTTTGTTGTTCTCTGAAATAATATATGTCATGCATTCACACAGTTCTTTTAAATTTTAAATTTTGTGATGGCAAAACCATGACATTCAATAAATTTATGAATGAAACCATCAATAAATAAAGCAATTTTTGAATTTCACTATCCATGTTGAATTAGCCAACTTCTAATGATGCCACAGTAATTGGCCAATAACTAAACAGTGTCATTCATTTATGTCACATTGTATGCTTTTGATTTGAACATCAATTTGCCAATGTTTTGTTTACAACGTATTTACATCAACATATTAATGCAGTGATTTATGCGTATGATACCTAGCCTTAACATCAGTTTATGCAACTTTAATGTTACATCAGTCAATGAACATATTAAAAACTCATAAAAATTTAAAAACATCTAAAAAAGCAATAAAAAGGGCAAAAAATCATATTTTAAAATGAATGCTAAAATATGCAAAATAATTTATAAAATTATTTAAAAGCTTAAAAATGTTATTAGAGATGTTATGGGATTGTTTATAGGGAATTTAGATAGTTTTTTAAAGAGTTTATTTGACTTAAATTGCAAGTCTTGGAATGAATTAATGACACAAGGTAAGATATGACGATATTTCATGTAAATCAGAACTCATAATTGATTCATTTTCTAGCTGTAAAATATTTTGATTCATGATACTCATAAAATGATATACAAAATATATATTATAATCAGCTAAAGACAAATGAATTTCAATATCCTGTATTTCGTCTTCACAGTCTTTAACAAATGCCCAAATAGTTTTGTTTCTCATTTTCCCTGTTCAAAATAAATTGTTAGAGTTAGTTGACAAACACTATATGCATGCATGCATTCTGTGAGATTGTTACATTATAATGGACACAATAGAATTTGAAATGCTATTTATTTCAATTTCATCCTTTTCAGTTTTTCCCCAATGCCATTCACTTAAGAAATTATCCAAATTCATTATTATTATTATTATTTTTTGATTAAATAATATGTTTTACACTTCACACAGCATGAAAAAATAATGGCCAAACCCAAACTCAGATACTGTATATGCTTTCAAAATTCAGAATTGCCAGCTCAAACTTTGAGAGGTGGTAAGCCTATTCATGTAGTACACCATAACTAGATTGTTCAGTTAAAAAATATTATAGCAATCATTAGGGCACAGATAATCAATGGACAGTGGTTGCAATGTCATTTGTATATGTTAGAAAGGTCCCCCATTGACAACTTTTGAATTAATTGATTTTCATGAAATTTTGTAGTGATTTTCTACTGTTAAAGATCACTTCAATATTGCATCATTTAACCGTTTAGTTGTAATGATTTAAAACTGGCAGATTAAAATAATTGTTATATTCTCTAAATATATCCTGAACTATTCATTTCATTTTTATGAATTTTAGCAAATTTGTTGTGCCATTAAATATAATCATCATAACACATCAATTAATACTTTATCTGAAATTATTTAAAAATGATGGCCATTCAAACTTCAAATGTTTCTCCCAAATAACTTTTGAACTGTTTGATTTTTATAAAATTCAACAGGATAGTCAGGCTATTAAAGTTGAATTTAAGAAACATTAATTAATTCTGTAAATTCATCTGTTTAAAAATAATGGATATTTAATCATCTGAAGTTCCCTTAATTTTGATCATTTTCTCATTTTTATTACCCTATAATAAAAATAAGTGAACGATAAATAATGAGATTATCTTAGATTTATTAATATTTTTTCAGGGCTGCCAAGAGAAATTTTCGGGCCCGTGATAAGTCTGTGGTCCGGGCCCCACTTAAAAAAGTGCAACACTTTGGTTTAATAAAAGAAACCATATAAAACATTAAGCATTTATTTAAAAAAGGCAAACAATCATATAAAATGTTAAGCATTTATTTAAAAAAGGCAAACAATAAATTCAAATTCTATACATCACATCAGGGGTAGGCAACCTTTTTTTGTAGGGGGCCATATAGAAAAATTTATGGTGGGCCACAGGCATTTTTGTAGGGGGCTGTATAGAAAAATTTATGGTGGGCCACGGGCCAAAGGGCCATATAGAAAAATTTATGGTGGGCCACAGGCCAAAACAAAAACAAATTGTATAGAAAAATTTATGGTGGGCCACAGGCCAAAACAAAAACAATTGATATGATAGTATTTATTTAAAAAAGAGACCACGAGCCAAAACAAAAACAATTGATAATAATAGTATTTATTTAAAAAAGAGAGCATTGGTATTAGATATAATAAATACAGATATGTAAGTACATAGCATTGGTATTAGATATAATAAAATAATGTGGCTGATGTAAGTATACATAGCGTTGGTATTACATATAATAAAATAATGTGAATAAGTATACATAGCGTTGGTATTAGATATAGATCGGAAGAGCGGTTCAAGCCAAAACAAAAACAGTTGATAATAATAGTATTTATTTAAAAAAGAGAAGGTACAGATATGTAAACTGATGATAATAGTATTTATTTAAAAAAGAGAAGGTACAGATATGTAAGCATAGGTTGATATTAGATATAATAAAATAACGTGGCCCGCGGGCCGGAGGTTGCCCACATATTGGATATAATAAAATAATGTGGCCCGTGGGCCGGAGGTTGCCCACCCTTACATTACATACTATGTTATATATAAAAGATTTATTTTGGTATGACTGCCTTAGGTGCTCTGTCAACAGCCTGTGAATTATCAGACACTTTAGGCCTGACGGTCGAGCCCTCTTCAATGCCAGGCCCATGACAAAAGTCACGGATGTCACTCCCTATTGACAGCCCCGATTTTTTTCATGGTTACAAGATGATGATAAGATTTAAGGAGAGATTAATATATAGCTTCCCTTCATTCTTTCTACAGCTTTTAGAATGTAATTTACAGTACAGTCAAACCTCTTTAAGCCGCCCCTCTATAAACTTCCACCCTCCTCTAAGCACTACTAGGCAGTCCAAATCATTATGAATTATTGGTATTATTATAATACATAATTATTATGTATTGAATTATTGTGTATTATTCTGAATTATTATGTATTATTAAAAAAAGCTTAGTATTGTAAATGCAAAAAGATTTATAGTTTTTAAGCTTTTAAATGTTTAAGATTGTTCTCTGTTCTAGTATACTAACATTTTTTATAACAGTTAGTTTCAAACATTAATTGTTCTCTAAATTTAAATTTGTTGTAAGAGTTGAAGATGGCTAATAAATGCCGAAAATGTTTCTCAAAATAAAAGCTTTTTACAAAGTGATTTGGATTGATCTTATAGAGAAATATTTTTAAAATCATCAATCTAAATAGTCAATTACAGACCTACTTTGTTACTGTAGTGTATGTTACAATATACACTATGATAACTAATAATACTACTACAATAAAATAATAGGTGGTCTAGAACATAATCACTACAATATACTTTGTTGTTATAGTGGTTATGTTCTAGACCATCAGTTTAAAGCAAATCACAGCCTTTTTCATTTGCTGATGCATATAATCTAAAAACAGATTTATATTATTATTCATTGATGCACAATAATGCTAAATCTAAAAAGCTCAGCCAGATGGCCATATTTTAAAGCATTCCTATATCATTTTGGAGGATCCAGATTCAATTCCAGATCTTAGGACTGCCTTCAGTTTTTCAAGATGGCTCCAGGTATGGCCATCTATATGTTAATTTATGTTGTATATACTTATTCTAAGTATTATTTTGCAGATAGTTTTCCATTTGAGATATAAAATAAAAATATGGAATATAATTAAGAAGCATCATATTAGTGAAATGATGAAAAGTAAAACATCATAAAGTGAGATATGCCTTTATTTTAATTTTTAAATATTACAGAAAAGTTTCCTTTTAATAAACTTCCCTACAATGAAATACTTTTTTTAATGATATTGTTCATTAGTCCCATCAATTTTCCATATCTTTGTAATAGCAAGACTTCTAGGATATTAACATAAAACAAAAACGATATACTGCCTTCTTTTCCTTTTATAACACAGTTTCAAATCAAGCACACTCAAGTTTCAAATCAATTTGTTTATTAATTAAATTTCATCAGTTTATTTAATTTTAATTTGTTTATTAATTAATTTTCATCAGTTTCAAATCAATTTGTTTATTAATTAAATTTTTATTTATTTCTCACTTCCAAGTGTGCTTGATTTGAAACTGTCTTCTAGGATATAACAAAATCTTTAAAATAACAAAATTTCTTTAAAGAAATATTACTATACTCCTGAAAATATACACCCCCTATTATGAACTGTAAGTATTAAGAGAAAGAAAGAAAACAAAAACGTATGAATAGCTTCTAGCTATTTTCTGACAGTATTTAACATTAGCTGATATTAAAAATGGCAATCTCTACAGCTATATTTAATTTGATTCACTTTGTTGATTCTTGTTTAAGGCAGTCTACAAACTAATGCTTAAATTTCAGTTTGCTGTATTTTTATTCAAACATAATTGTTTTATTATTGACATATAAGCCTGTTTACAAGAGGGATAGATGAGCTATATTTCTTCAAATGCCACAAAAATTTATAGTAAAATGATTGATGTAATCTTGTTTCCTCAACACTATTTTTTAATCTGTTGATTATTAAGTGAGCTAATTGAAGCCTTGCCACAGGCCACTTATATTAAAAGATGGCAATCAATAGCAGAGGATCAGACCATCAAATACTTTCCAAGGAATAGGACCTGTGAGCCCAGGTCATCTGGATGGAAATCCATAGTGTTTCAAGATAGTCAATCTGGCTAACAACACAAAAAGTCAGAGTAAATTAAAATATCCATTGAATTTCAGGCCACCATATTGGATTTGCCATTTTGAATTTGAGAAAGCTATCATCAGATTATTATCCTGTAAATAGAATGGCAAACCTTAGGCATTTTATTTTATAAAGAAAAACAGCGAAAAAATCTATATTTCAATATTTTTGGTTTTCTTAGCCCTGCATTCAGTTGACACACAAGTTTTAAGAAAGCCAAAAATGTTATTAAATTATAGATATTTTATTTGTTTTTCTTTTACATAATAAAATGCCTGCTAAAAGTTTTTGTATGTTTTGCAATTAAGAGTATGTATACAACAGAGAACCTTGAGAATAATGAAGCTATTGGGACTCTCTAAATTTATTAAAATGGTTTACTGTATTATTTTTGCAATAATGATTATAAAGCTATTATAATAGGACTTTTGATAATTTTAATGATATCTATCATTATCATTAGTTAATTATTAGTCATATTATCATCATCATAATTATGTTGTATATTGCATATATATATTATGTTTTAATAGTTAATTATCTTCTTTATTATAGATAGGCTATAATATTAGTTTCCTTTGTACTGGCTTTCCTTGAATTACTTATATTTGCACTGTCTCATTGTAAGTTGATGACTTACCCATTATAAGTTATCAACTTACAATGGGGTTTGAGTTGAAACTTACAACTTTTAGTTTCAACTCTAGTTTTTTATGTCATAAATCAGAGCAATTGGAAGTAGGAAATGTCCTAAATCTATGGATTTCCCACTATCAATTTTTATCAGGATACAATATATTATCATAATAAACTTAATAAACACAAAACTGCAGGAAGCAGACATAAAAAGGAAAGATTTGATACATCAGACTTTTGCACATATGAATTATATTGACCAGTCAAAGAATTTATCATTATATTTACAATCATAAATAAGAATGGTCATAACTTAATGGTATCAAAAGTTAAGGATTACATGTATGTGATTAGATCCTTATGCTTTAATAAATCAAAGTTGATTTAAAAGTTATAAAATTCATTTACCTCGTTGTGACATAATACTATACGTTTCTTTTTCTGTGGAATTAATTCTTCTTCTAAAGTGGATGGAGTAGATTTTTCTTCATTTTGTGATAAGATAGCACATGATTGAAGAGCAAGACATTTCAATTCTAATCCATTGATATAGTATATAACATTAAAAATTATAGATTATAGAATTTAAATTTTACTTTATTTAAAAATTAAAATAAATGTATAACTTATAATTTTCCATTTTAGGATTTTTGTAAAAATATTTTTTTTTTATTTATCTTTAAGGATTATTATTAAAACAGTTCAATAACTTATACTAATTGAGAAAAACCTTTATTAAATAATTTCAAAATAAATAATTTGAACTAATTTATCAAGTAAAAGATTTATTTTATTGCTAATATAGTTCTATATTTCATCATATTTAAAATGAAATGCTAAATATGATATATAGAATATAGAATAAATCACTAATGATTTAGTAATAAAATTTACAAAATAACAATAGAGAAAAGTAAATTCTATAGAACATATTTATTTTCATGAAATAAATTTTGTTAAGAAAATAACAATCATAACTAATTGCTGAAGATTGAAAGATTTGAATGCTTTAAATATAATTTTGGATCATTTATGTTAAAAGCTTTTAATGGTTTGGATATGGATTATATCATATGTCATTCAAATTCCCATATATTGCTTGGTTTTAAAAACTAAATTCAAGGAAAATAGGATAAGTTTTAATTTAGAATATAGAAATTCTCATGCATGCTAAAATATTTAAGATCCATAAATAATGTATGGATTTATACTGGAGCTTTATTATAATAATGATTATAGTATAATGTAAAATTTTGATTAAAGATGGCATCAAAAAATTTCAATCAGTGAATCAAAAATACAATAATAAAAATTAGATTTGACTATAATCATCTACATGATTGTAATCTTCTTTTCTATGTATTTTTAAAGAAATTATCCTTTCATTAAATTTATCAAACAAGATAATTTGCTAGAATTATATAGTAGTAAACTTTTAAAATTTTATACATACCTTTTAAATAACTTATACATTCCAAAACTCTGTCATGAATATGAAAGTGAGTGTACAGAAGATTTAATTCTACAATATTTTGACAAGAAAGAAAGAAATTTTTAAATTCCAAAAACATCTACAAAATATTTTTAAAAAATCAAAACCTTGTTAATTATAAAATATTCAATAAATTAAATTTATATTTGTAATTAACTTACTTCTGATAAATCATTGATATAAACATCTTCCATAGCCAAATTCTGAATATTATTATTCATATGAAATATGTTTTCTAATTGAGAAACTGAAACATTTCCATTTTGTATTGAAAGATGCTTTTGTTGATAATTTGATTTTAAATGAAAGTTATTAAGATCACTTTCATCATTACAAGACAAAAATACATTATTTTCAGCTAAGGTGCACAAGATTTCTTGTTTCTTGGTCAATGAAATATCTAAACAATAAGATAAAATTTCCATTATACAACAAAAATTTAGATTTAAATAACTCTTCCTATTATAGTGAATACCAGATAAAAAATTTAATATTCCTAATAAATTCTATTCTATAACATAGTCTATAACATTTAAAATAGCACATATAGCAGGAAACTAATTTATTTTCAGTTAAATTTAACACTTTTAATTAATTACATCATATAAAACATTTTTCATATTTATTATGCCTTCTTTAGTATATAGATTTCAAAGAACAGAATCATAGAATGTCTCACAAAATATATTCTTTGTCTGCAATAAAAAAACTAATAATTACAGAATTTTACATTATAAAATATTACAAAATTTATCAGGCAATTAATAAATTAATAATCAAGTTAATTCATTTAAAAAATTCTGCAAAAATAAAAAAACTGCATAAGTCTAACAATGCTTAAATGTGATATATGTGAATGGGCATATTAGCAAACATAATAGTCAAATTGACTTTAATCATAGGTAAGAAAATTTAAGGCCATAAATGATATTTTTGAAAAAATGCAATTATTTTTTGAAATAAAGAGTCACAGTAAGCACTAATTGAGCAGGAAAGATTCTATACAAACATATTTTATTCTTTGCAAAACATTTTTGGTACTTTCATACTCTCTTCAATACATTAAGCTTAATATACTAAAGAGTTATAATCTCTACCCAATTAGTGCATGCTATAACTCTAAATTAATATACAAGTTCATAAGAGCAATTACAAAAAAGAAAAAGAAGTCATTTATTAAATTTTTCATTAGAGTTTTATGGATATTTAACAAAAATGAAAAGATTTATGCATCTGTCTCTGAAACTGCATAAGCCAAAACTATGTAAGCCAGGGACCTATTGTATTAAAATAAAATATTACTAATATGCCTACATCATGAATAGATATTTTTATAATCAAATTCTAACCAAACAAATAAAATATATTTTATCTGAAAGTTTGGAATTATTGCAAATCTTAATCAAAGTCAAAATTATGTACAATATTTCTGCAAATAATCTCCATATCAAATTTGAATGAATGTCATCTAATGAAATCAAAACACTAATATATTATAGGAAAGATTATGGTTATAAAAATATAATATATTAATTAATCAGAATTGAAATTATTTGTTAATAAGATAAAATAATTAATTTTGTTAATTTTTTAATTTATTAATATTTAAATTATTCTTAGTAATCTATCACATATAATATTAATATGCAACATTATACATAATTGTTATAACAGCAATGCAGTTAGATTTGAATTTATACAAGAGCTTGCTTTACAATTAGATAAATCAATTCTTATATGAATAAAAGATGTATTTATAAGATTGTGGATTTGAAGGATAATAAACTTTGCACAAAGAATTAAATGCTTATAAAAAGAAAAACTACAGGAATACCTCGATTATCGCGGTTAATGTTGCCACGAAAAATACTGCAATAATCATATGCCTTGTATTGAGGTTATTAAAAACCTCAATACAAGGCATATTCTGGTCGATTCTAGGAATGGTAACGAGAAATTGCATTCTGAGAATCTACTGATGTCTTGAAAAGAATTCTGCATCTGAAATATATATATATATATATATTGTGATTTATTTCTACATTAGAAAAAATTTTAATCATTTTATAATAGAAAGAAACTTACCACAGCAATTACTGAAGATAAAAAGGAAACCAATGTTAGTGCAAACTAGACTCAAACAAATTCAAACTATCAAAACTACGTATACTTAGTTCTTGAAAGATTTCCACGAAAAATGATATATAATAACCGACACAAGTTTCTAACAAGATAACAGAATATATGAAAGACAGAGGGAAACTGCAGGTGGAAAATGAATCATTAAGGTATGTCCACAAATCCGCATGCTGAATCATAAATGTATTTAACTGGTATTCGAGATCAAAATTTGTCGATTTTAATAAATTCAAATTTTCAGAATTTCTCAAAAATCCTTTATGTAATATAATCATAATTATTAAAAACAGCAAACAGAAATGGAATATAATTCCATATAGAAATATACACTAGATTACCCATTCCTCAATACATAAAACAAACTGGGGATTCGAATCATTATTTGAGATAAAAATCGGCAATACAGAAACAATATTCGAAAACAGCAACCCAATCAAAGTGCTGATGATAATGCACAAGAAAATCAGCCAAAATTTATAAAATTTGATTGACAAATTAATTCTCTCTACATTGCTAAGTTTTCTCAACTTTAAATGTGGTTGAATTTTCTTTCTTTTTAGCCAGCTGAAACCCAAGGCAATAAGAACCACCAAAGCAATAAGAAAAATTGAAAATTTAATCAAAATGATTCCATTACCTATCAGTTTATTGAAAACCTCAATACAAGGCATATTCTGGTCGATTCCAGGAATGGTATCGAGAAAAGCTGTAGAAAAATGCTCCCAAAGAAGGAATTCTACAAATTGGAAATAAATTCCTTTAAATTTTTCAAATAGAGAATTATTACGCAAACGATTTTCACACGTGCAAGGAGCGAAAAACTCTAAGCCAAATATCAGTGCAGTGGAAAAATAAGGTTCTAAGAAGCACCTCAAGTAAATTTCTGAATCTGCAGAGTTGTTCATTTTCATTATACTTAAATATTAGTGAATTAAGAAAAGAACTTCAATTTTCAATAATATTTTAACTAAAATTTTAAAGTTCTGGTTAAGAACTTCAATTTTGAAGCTCCTAATTATAAAAAATAGTTTAACTATAATAACTATCATTTTAAAGTTATGAATATAATGCAGGAAATGCATTAAAAACTTTTCAGATATAACAATAAAGTGAAACCAAAAACATATTCGCTATACTTTATTACTAGCATTATATTATGCTAGTAATGCTATATTTTATTACTAGCATTATATTATAGAAGAAATTACCTAGCTTACTGCTTAGTAAATGTGCTTTCATTTTAAAAATAATTCTGAATTGTCTAACGACGTGTATACTATATAGTTGCAAATTTGCTATCATACATGTTATTGATTTTCTTTAAGTAGAACAATAATTTTAGGACTAATGTATTGATTTAATTAATGCAGTTATTGTAAAATTCAAGCTTATGGTAAAGTAGCCATAATGATATATTGCTCCAGTACAAATGTACTTAAAAAATACATATAGGAAACTAAATAAAATTATCAAAAAGTTAAATAAATTTTACAAACAGCTTTCAAATATATATTTCTCAATTTTTCATAAAAACGCTTTACATTATAGTAAAGTATTTTACTATAATGTAAAGCGTAAGTATAAGTAAAAAATAAGTAACTATAAGTAAAGCGTAATGTAAAGTAAAAAAAAAAATCTAAAAATATTTTGAAGAAAAATTGAATATCTTTAATTCAAATTTTATTCTGAATAAATGATTATAAATAATATTTTTAGTGTAAGTAAAAGAAATTTTTTATAAACAATATAAATATAAATAATAATAAATAATAAATCAAAATCTTAAAATTTATTCATATTTTCATAAAATAATATTTTACAGTAAAAATGTTCCAGTATTAAAAAACTACTTTTAAATTTTAAACATTTTTAAAACTTACTTCTTGAGAAATAATACAAAATAAAATGATTCTCTGTTAAGCCAAATTTTATTATTTGTTATTATTGAGGATATATTTATATGCAAATAATTCAGCTCAATTTCATAAGTGGAAAAATATACTTTAAAAACTTGAAGATCTTTCAGCTTTAGTAAGCTATCTTCAGCAAATCATACATAATGTATAAGAATTCAAATGCAAAAACTTAGTAAGAATACAATTTAAAATTAAAAATTAATATTATAACATTGTATAAAAAATATTTACATATTAAAAATATGATACAAAGTAGAATAAAACGAAATAATAAAAATAATAAAAATGATTTAGTCCTTATATTATTGCATTTTAAACTAGTCACTGTGGTGGTATTATAGAAGGCTGATGGTCATTTATCACATGGTATTGCTTTTTATAATCTTGTATAATTAATGACACTGCAATTTTTATATCATCCGAATTATTTAGCTGTTTAATAATTTTTGCCTGGTCTGAGTGGATGGTGATGTTATGCAAAGTCGCAATTCTAACGAAGATCAATAACAATAATTATTAACTAAGCCTAACGGTTAACGACTCTGCAAATTCCAGAGTTCAGCTTGAGCTCAGGTCTTAACTAAACTCTAACTTAAAAATAATTAACTTCAAAACAATATAATGTCTAACTGATGAAACAAAACCAGAAATCAAAACTTACAACTAGAAGTACCAATTAAGTGTTAGAACTAGACGAACAAAAACAATGATAGAAACTTATACTAATAAATTGATAAATTCTCAGAACAAGTTAAATAACAAAAAATATAAATTTATTCACAGGGTGCCCATCCCTGTAAAGGAGTCAGTTGGATTGAGGAGGACGGAGATCGACGAGCTGGGCCCGACTTCATGATAAACATTTACAAGGGGGTGGGACCCGAGACTCGAAGTCGGGTCCTCCAGAGAGGAAAGCAGAAGCGTTTCCTCTCAGCCAATCCGGCAGGCCTTATGATGGATATTAAAAGTCGCCAGATATAGTATATCTCTTGTGCATATGGCGTCTTAAGTAATATTTAACTAAACTTTCTTACTTCTGACTAACGAAAATATAAAAAAATAAATAAGAAAATTTGGTAAATTGACGCGTCTTACCAATTTTTTTGGAAATATGATATACAATATACTGTGAGTGTAATAATAATTTTACTCTTACTTTATGGTGCTTTCACAAGCTATTTATCTAGTGATGGTATTGGCAGAAAAATTAATGATGATAATCAGTGGATTCGAACCAATATTGAAATTTGATTCTGCTCAGTGACATACTTATCGAATGTCTTACGTCTGAAAATGACAGAGTCCTGCCAAATATTGGACGTGTTGGCACGAATTTGGATCTAATCGTACCAGATTTTTTTTAATAAGTTCGAATTTGGCATCGTTGTTCGATTTACGTTTATTTATTTTTTATTTTTTGCATATTTTACGCCCCCTTTCCAATCAGGGAGAGATTACTAAAGCTTTTTGCATATTTTACGCCCCCTTTCCAATCAGGAAGATTACTAAGGGATGGGGCCAGTTCCAACCATGGGCTGCATCCACACCCGTGGAGGGGGTTTTACATCTATTATACTAAGTTCACTGGGATGTAGAAATCGGTATAATTCCACTGTTCATATGAGGTTAAGCAATGATGGAGTTATACCACTTTTTTCAACGAAAGAACTTTCAAGACCAAATTCGATGATCGACGAGTGTTTTCAGTTAGGGTTAACAATAAATGATACATGTAAAACGGATCGCAATAGAGAATTTATCATCATTTTCGATTTGATGTTTGATTTAAAAACAGTAATTAGATTAGAATATTTTAATCTTTATAAATAATAAAATGCCTTTTCTTTCCAGGTGTTGACAATTTAACTGGCGTGTTTTCTTTTTCCAGGTCATCGTCTGATGTTTTGCTTCCTTCGGTTACAATACTTTTAATTGTCGATACAGAAATACCAATAGCGAGTGAAGTTTCATTGAAAATGTCATTTCGAAAAGATTTGAATGATGAATATGTATTTAAGAATAAAATACAGTAATTGTTACAATATATATATATATATACTTTGGAAGCAAAACGAGTATATAATACTCGCTTTGCTTCCAAAGTACTTGTATATATTTAAAGTAGCATTTCTAGTTTGACTGGACAATGTTTCTCCTCGCTTACAACAAATATACAGTATTATCCGCCATTACTGCTAAATGCTAAAGGGCGAATATCAGGGAACGGCGATGATATCATTCGTTGCATGGTGGAAATATACAAGGTGTGCTATTCTCAGGGCTCATTTTCGTATGATCTGCGCATGACGTTATATTAGGAGCAGACACTGCCCTCTGAATACTAGAGAGCCTACAATCAGGCCTAGTAACTATCCTAGCGGATATTTTCCAGGTGGATTTTTATTATGTCTAGCTGATTAGAGAGCCTACTACTGAATACAGGCCTAGTAACTATCCTAGCGGATATTTTCCAGGTGGATTTTTATTATGTCTAAAGATTCTCATAATAATTGTTTGCACAGTCCATGCTATATTTGTCAGTTGATATCTTGTGCCTACATGCTTTGAGATTTGTATTTAAACAATCTTTTTCAAGGCTAATTCTTAATTTTTGGTAGGAATTTTCAAGGCTTTCTTTGTAAACATAATTTTTCATTTCACTTAAGCAATTTTAAATATTGTACATTAAAAAAAGGCAAGCCAGACTTTTCTCTTTACTTGTTTGAAACAATCTTATCAACTCTCTCATCTATTATTTTAACAAAACAAAAACTGAATTTTTAGATATAAAAGAAATATCAAGTACCAAGGATAATGTTATAGAATGCATATATGTAATAAGGTTTATGACAATTATAAAACTATCATCAAAAAACATTATTTGATATAAAATATAGATTTAACTATACGAATTTATAATAATTTCACAACTTATATTCTCTATTTTTATGGTACAAAATAAATGATATAAAACTAATTCTATACAAATTGAATTTTTTCATTATTAAAATTTAATGAACATGAGATTAACCAAAAATATATTGCTTGAAGAAAGCATTCATGTATAAAATTTTATAATGACATTACATATTATAAAATCTGGCATAAGATACAACAATACTTAAACTACAAATAAATAAATATATTTGAACAATTTATTACAAAATAAATATTAAATGATAAAATAGTTAACATAATGCATCTTTGTAGCACATTCCACATACTGTATATATAATAGTAACATTTAATGCAAAAAATTCAATTTTTTAAATGGAATTTGTTAAAATTTATATATTTGATATATTAATTATAAATCACATTAAAATACCAAACTAATATAGAATGCATGCAAAATATTTCTAAATATAATCATGCCCCTTAAAATATTAAAAAGTTAAATGATCCAAATGGTATGGTTTACAAAAGTAAATCCATGCATAAGTTTTTCCATGGTTTTGAGGTTTTAATACCCCTCACCTTTAGCCTGATCAGGAACTTCTTCTTTTGTTTCATTCATATCTTTAGGGGCAGCTTGTAAAAATAGGATAGTACATCTTTGATATAGCTACAAATAATAACTTTTACAAACTAGTCATGCAATATTTATATCTAAATAACAAATTATAACTTATCTTAAAATTTCATTCATAGAAATAAAAACTTGATAATCTAATAATTTTATCTAATGTCAATACAAATATATTAATAGTTTTCAATGTTTATCTGTGATTATGTAAATTACTTTTATTATTAATAATTAAAAGAAAATTCAGTAAAATTGTTTAATAGCCTTTTTTTTTCTTTTCTTTTGTATGATAAGCTTGGTGGCTAAATTTTGATTGCCCCTTTCCACCACCGTAACAGTCTCGGGTACTCTGACCGTTACGGTGACTCTGCAGTCACCGTAACAGTTTGCCCTCCATTATCCTCAAAGAAGTATGGCCCAATTACACACTTTTTGGTAACCACACCACACTATCACTTTCGCACTGTGAAGGGGACGTTCAAGCTGATCATGGCGAGAAATGGACACCACTTGGATGACGTCATCTTCACAACCTAAGACTTTGTTTTCAAGGTTTGTGTTACTGTCTGTTAAATGGCACATGTACCCCAATATGTTGCATAAATAAACGTGTTTAAAGGTTTTGTAATAAGTGCATTATTTTTAATTAAAAACCATCAGATCTTTTTGCTGGACCCTGAATTTAGAGAAACATTCGTTATAAAATGTAAGACATATATTAAAACTAAACATTTATATCCAGTTATTTGAAGCTTTAGTTGGTAATTAAAGAATGTGTGTAAAAAAAGTGCCAGTATAAAGTAATTCTTATTTAATATATTTTTTAATATAAATTTTGCAAAAAAATTTTTAAGAAAGGGAGATCTTCAGAATTATGGTGCCACAATGGGGGTTAGCCTGGCTTGATGACAAATGAAGCAATGGAAGGATGTTAAAAAGTATTCAAAAGTGTGTAATTTAGTTTATGAATGCTCCCATATATTATTTCCATGTGTATTATTTTAAGTATTTAACTCTTAGGCATAATTTTCGTTTGAGACACTTAGAACGATTGCAATGATAAATATGGAATAAGTTTGACTTATTTTAAAGGGCATGCTGATTTTATGAAATATTCGATTAAAAAGTATAAGAACATGCATAAATTGACGAACAATATTCTGTATCATAATCCATATTAATTGCTTTAGCTAAGTAATTACTCTGTAAAACCTGTAGGAATACATTTATTGCATGAACATTTATCCTTATGCCCTTTAATATTTAGTGCCATCTAGTGGTAAATTATGGAATAAGAAAAATTGCACGCTTCTAGTGCCAGATTAAGGCCAACATAGGGACATGCCCTTA
>AYEL01092406.1:0-64808 GCA_000484575.1 Olivierus martensii
AAAAAAAACAAAAAAAAAAAAAAAAAAAAAAAAAAAAAAAAAAAAAAAAAAAAAAAAAAAAAAAAAAAAAGATGAGTTATATAGATTAATATGATTTTTTTCATTTTTCTATAATTTACTGCGTTAATATTCGTCTGCAAAACAGGCTTATATATAATTAGTATATTTATTTTTCTATTAAAAGCAAAATATTTTAGAATAATCTCTATATTAGCAGTAAAAGAATAAGAAATCGGTAGTAAATTCTTACTGCCACCGGCTTTTCAATATTACTTTATCAATATAAATTTCCATTGTTTATTAAATATCAATTTTCACTAATGAATTATCGACATTATATAAAACTCCTCCTATAAAAAAAATCTAAATTGCTAATTTTTAAAATAATGTTTTTATCTATGTATTAAACATTATTTGCAAAATGCATTTGTGTACATTTACTTTTTTTTATATAAAATAGTTCAGAAACTAAAATTCTGTTTTTTTTTTGTTTTTATATTTAACTATATAATATTTTTCAATAAAATATTTGAAGTAGATTTAATATAGAAATACCGAGTTATGCCAAATAATTTGTCAAGAATTTATAAATGTGATGTAAATACAGAAAAATTGCAACATTATTAAGACAAACTACTGTTCATTATAAGTTTCATTACATGAAATATTGTATTGTCTATGATTTTCATAATATATTTAACAGATATAATGATTCAATGTAAATCAAGAGAGTATTCATGAAATACAAAGACGGAAATAATTCTTCAACTCCTATTTTGATATTCAAAGAATTTCTTGAACTCGAAGAATTTAGCAGAATTTCTCAAATAATTTGATAAATGCAATTACTAAATTGAAGATACTGCCTGGGAATGATAAAAGAATTTCAAAATATAGAAGTAAATTTTTTCAGCAAAAATGAATACTACAAAATGTAATAAATTTGTGTAGATATTAACTTGAAATAACTATTTATTTGGGCGTGAAATTCAAACTTAAATTTCTCAGAATTTTTGAAGGAGATTTCGGCATAAAACGTTTCAGTAGCTAATTTTTCCTAATTCCGTATATAGGAGCTAACTTTTCCCCAGCCCACCATTTTTAAATGCGAATTTCTCGAAAAATTTCATAGTATAAAACGAAATTCTTACAATGCAGTTGGACACAAAACGATGGCATAAAAATTTTCATGAAAAGCTGGAGAAGATTGGGGAAATGAGACTAAATCTTTAAAGAAATAGTATCCAAACAGTGCTGAACGCTACACTGAGAGAGATGATAGGTGTGGCGGGATGATTCAGAAATTTAGACATTTTCAAAAATATATATACCAATAATATATGAATATTATTTTATTTTGTTATGTGTGATATAATATGGCAAAATATATATATACGGAAATGAATTTTCCAAAAGTTTCCAGATTTATATGTATTTCTTAAGAAATATGCTATGGCGCAGCAAATTTTCATTCAGAATGTACGCACAAAGAAAAATGTTTGGAACCACTGATTTAAAGTATAAAGACTTTTTGTATTGATGTAAAATCCACGATATTAAAAAAAACCATTAAAATTTTGTTGCCTTGCTAACGTTTTAGAGAAGTTTAGACCGTGTTGCTCCAACACGGTAAAGCTAAGCTAATTTGGTAAAATTGTAACTCTATGAACTCATTCTGTTTTTAAAATAATAACAGGCATTCAGTTTTTATATACTGTGCTTTATATTACTTCTATTCAATTATGATGATTATATATAAAAAGTAGCATGATGTTTCTCGATTGAAAGTTTAAACTGTATTACGACTTGCATATTTTACCAAACATACTATAGTGTGTGTATATATAATGGTGAGATAATTTAAACTGTAAAAAAAACAAAAATTTTAGGTAAGGCCCTAAATCACAGATGATGATGATAATGAAAAAATATAACATTTTAAAAATTAAATTTTATATTATTTAGATATTTGGAAAAATATTTCACTAAGGTGTGTAATACTATTCTTATTCTGTTGTGAATTTTTGCAGATTATTATTATTTTGATGAATTTTAGTTTTATAACATGCGTAACTGTATTCTGCATAGGAACAATTTAAAGCGTTCATTACATGAAAATGTAGTTAAAAATAGTATTTTACCATGAAGATTAGCTTTTTTTTTTTTTTTTCGAACAAAAATATCCAAAAACTAATTTTAAAAAATCTGCATTTTATATTTTTTTCATTATTATTATATTTTGAACAAAATAAAATTCAGCGTATACGAAACAACAAATCTGTAGAATTAATGACGATTTAATTCGCTCCATTCAAGAATTCTATAATTACAAGGATGTACTATAAATATCTCGAGTACCTACCGAATCACTCACGAAGTTTCTGGTTTACATCAAATTGCCATTTACGATCACTAATAGCAGGAATTTAAAGTAATATGACGCATACTTTTTCGGTAGTCTGTAAACACTTTTTTTTATGATGATTAAATACTTACTATAAACACGACACGCATAGAATACCGTATACATTAAGACATACACACACACATATATATATATATACATATTGCATGCAGAAGATTAAGATAACATAATTTTTGATTATATAAGCAATTTTCAAATAGCATAAAATCTATCCAAACGTTTCAAATTTAAATACGTAACTGATGTGTGGGTTGGATGGATTGCGTATTTAGTCATTCAACATGTTACTTGGCAGAAGGAAGCTCAACGAGAAGAGGAAAGGGTATGGACGGAAGGGGCGTCATTTTCAAGAATGACTTTCAAGCTATAACAAGAACTATGTAGCTGTTCGATAATTTGATAAATCTGTGTAATTATGGCCTACTTTCAAATTTATTACATTGTTGCTTTTTTAATAGGTAAGTCATTTTTAATTTTAAATGAATGTAATATATTAGAGTAAATTTTAATTCGGGAAAAGCATCATTTATTTGACTCAAATGCCAAAACTTGGCAGGGATTCGTAAATACTTCCTTTTTTTAAAGTTCAAAAAGACATTGAAAATTTGTATTTAGTGTCAAGTTCCTTGTTACTTTAATTTACTGCAAAATTAATTTATATTACGAAAAAATAAAATATTTCTTAATCATATTATTATAAATATATCATTCGAGCGCTATATATTGAATTTAAATATAGGGATGTATCGAAAAAAGTCTATATTTATTTTTCCATAATTTATACTTATACATTTCTGTGGAAAAATAATTTCGATGATTTAATTATCAAAATCAAAATAAATCTCATTTTTTTTATAAATATATACAAATACAGTAATTAATGTAGCATCTTCAATAATGTTTTGCAGTGTTTTGATTGCGAGGATAGATAACCTTCACCCACTCTTACAGGAAATGCTGGCTTGCTTTTTACCAATTTTAATTAATTATCAATGGATTCATTTTTCTTAGAGCTTTTATTTGAGTGGGTAGGCGAACAGATTACACAAACGTTATTTTAAAATAAACTTTTTTTTTTTTTTAAGACGGTCGGCCAAAAGTAGAAAGATTATACTTCTAAAAAAATGGGTCATATGTTTTTTCACCAAAAATATCTTAACTTTCAAGTTAAATAAGTATTAGTTAAATAATTCCACTTTAAAATTACAAATGCATTTAATTACATCCGAGGAAAATGCACATCATCATGTAGAAAAAAATTATAATTGGAATGTTACTCATCTGGATGACAGACCAACTCGAAAGTATTTTTTATGAACATCGTTTTTATGCTGGTGAGTTCAAGATTTAAATATAAACATTTTAGCCGGTAAAAATTATTATTAATTTCGTAATGTAACAAATTATTAATAATAAATTTAAATTATCCGATATTACTTTTATAATAAATTAATGTACAACTATATCTCCATCTCTCCAAGAAAGTTTAGCAATTTGTTATAGTGGTAATTCAAGTCTGTCTAAAAAAATCTGTAACAAATCAGCAAGAGTTTTAGAGGAAGAAAAAATATTTTGACTGCCATATTAACGTTTATTTAACACGAGTTTGATAAAGCTAAACATTTTAATGGATTTTCCAAGAATCAAAAACAAACCAGCGCCTTGTGAACTTCGTAATTAAAAGTGAATGTCACTCGAGTTTTGTGAAGTTTTTCTAATGAAAGAATCGAGTTACAGATTATTTCATGACACTTAAAATTTTAATTTAGCTGGTTGGTTGTTTTTATAGAGCACGCATAAATGTTAAAATTATAACATTTCATATTTTTTAAAAAGTGCTTTCTAGTAAAGGGATCTTAAACACAATTTGATTTATAAATCAGAATAAAAATTGTGTTAAGACGGGAAAATGTTATCATTTTATGACTGTCATATAATACTACATTTTTAAATTAACGACGTAAATAATTTATTGAAACGATAAATTATCATCGGACATGTTAGCCGGGCAAATTTATAGCCTATATGTAGGAAAAAAAATTGCAGAAAAGTTTTTTTCATTATTTTTTTTGTAATTTCAGGATTCTTGTTAAACTTTTCAAAATGTTGTACATCCGACTCGAAAAAACTCCACGTTTGTCTTAATATTTATTTAGAGAGAGATTATCCTCTGGTTGATGCAATATTGAAAGCGCAAAGGAAGTCTACAGAATCTAGAGGAAGAGGTCTAGTCTTAATGGAGGGTCCAGATTTAAATTCCATATGCGAGTGAGTTGTTTTTCGTTTATTTTTATTATCTAGATATAAATGGCTGCTTTCTAAAAATTTTATATCATTTTAGAAAAATTGACTCGCTACAATCATGTTTTGCTGAAGTTGCCGAAGAATGCGTCACTTATTGGCACATTTATAGATTTGATAGAATGATGAGAAGTCTTTTAGCTCTTTATAATCTTCTTTGTGCTAACTCCAGAGAAGGTTTAAAAGGTAAATTATAGCTGATAAATTAGAAATTTTTATCATTATACATGCTTCTATTGGAATCATGCAATACTTTTATTTTAGAATGATAGAAAAGCAGAAAAAATGAACAGAAAGTTTTTCTATATTTTCCTGTTGTATGCTTGCATTAAACTTGCAAGTAATATTTTTGCATGAACTAATTACATAATGATATATTAAAGATAAATAATCACTTTTCATTCCAAAAAAGCAATGCTTGCATATCAATCCAAGCAAATATTCAAACTGTTTCAAAGGGAAGTGTTTAAATGTGAACACAAAAATAAAACTTTCTTTTCTGTAATTGGTCACATTAATTTTTTTAATCTAAGAGTATTTGTAAATATATTTGTGAATATTTTAAATTTGTAATTTTTAATTATAACAATAATTTAAAAAATTTGCTTTAGAAGGGATGTCTGAGTGTTTTTCTGAATTTTTCTAGTGGAAACGAGAATTTGCTTGCATTTAAGAACGTTTAAAATGTTTCAAAGCAAATCATCAAAAATATTAATGTTACTGTAACGTTTTTAATACATTAAGAATAATATAATTTCATTGTACTGAAGATGTGTTTGTTTAAAAAATAACCACAGATTTAATATATGATATATGATGCAATGAATGTTTTCAATGAAATTTTCTAGCTAGATTCTGCATTTATCTATGATATTTAATATTTGTTTAGTGGAGATCTTCCAAAAACAAATCTAAATCTATATCAGGGCTGTCCAATTATAATGAACCCGAGGGCCATAGCCGTGTTTACTAGAGATATAAAGAGCCGCAATTACAAAAAAGGGGAGGGGCTTTGTTATTTGATACACTATTGTCTCAACAAACGGAACGCATAAATATATAAGCCTTTTTTGGAAACCAATTTTATTTCCAGATTAGCAAACCTTATTACAAATATTATATATACCAGATTGCATCCAATAAACACATTAACAAAAAGTTATAAATTATAAACAATTAAAAAATATAAAAATAGTATGTATGTAACTATTTAATATGATAAATAAGGGCGGGCAACAGCATTTACAAAGGCTGAATATTTACATCCATTCCTGTTAAAGAAGAATCTCCAAGGCAGGTTCTGAATCGATTCTTAAACTATCTTCATAGTTAGAAAATGCACTTTCACACAAATAAGTACTACCAAACGTTGAAGTTACTTCCGACTAAAATCACAAAAGTTAGGAAAACGTTCGTTAAACAAAACAGTTTACCCATGTTATTTGTTATGAAAAAGTCATTTTCCCACCGCTACTAATATACTGGATTTTCATTTTCTATTTTGCGTTTTTTTCTCACTCATTTCACAAATGCAACGTGGTAAAATAAAAATTAAATTAAATTAAAACGTAAAATAAAATTAAAACAGAATCTCTCAACAACGGTCACACAATCACTGAAATGGTGAAAGTTAGAAACCAAAAAAATAACTAAAATACAGTCACAATTCAAAACTTTAAATTGAAATAGCTAAAACTAAAATTGATGTGATTGAAAGTCTTATAAAAATGTGATGTCATCGATAGCTTGTTGATCATTAAATAATTACTAATAATTAAGAAAAATTAATTAATTGAGTTAATATAATTCAATTTTAGGATTCTTTTTATTAATTTCTTAAAAAAGTAATAAATAAAAGTGAAAAAACATAAAAAGTAATATAATATCACAAATCGTGAAAGCCTCGCGGGCCGCACAAAATGGCTTGGTGGGCCGCCTTTTGGACAGTCCTAATCTATATATACTTATAAAATATAGATTATGTGTGTATATGTGTATGCATGTAACTTTTTTATTTAAAATCTACAAAAGATATTTACGAATATGATATAGAATTTTGTTCAGTATCAGTATGGGCATGTCTCTACATCGACCTCTTTTTATTTGGCTCTTTTTTAGGGCCCTAGGGGCCCAATTTTTATTTATTTTATGATAATAAATATCAATAGATGGCGCTAAGTGTCAAAGTAAGGGGCAATAGATAACTTACCTGCATTACTATTATGGATTTTTTCAGAATCATTTAGCTAATACAATTATTATTGAAAGTAAATATCAATAGATGGCGCTAAGTGTCAAAGTAAGGAGCAACAGATAGCTTACCTGCACTACTATTACTGGATTTTTACATAATTATTTAGCCAATATATATCAATAGATGGCACTAAGTGTCAAAGAAAGGGGCAACAGATAACTTTAACTAAATGTCAAAGTAAGGGGCAACAGATAACTTACCTGCATTACTATTTTAAGTGTCAAAGTAAGGGGCAGCAGATAACTTACCTGCATTACTATTAGGATCTTTTACAGAATTACTTAGCTAAAACAATTATTACTGATTATGATACATTGGAATTATTTAGCTAAAACAATTATTACTAATTATGATACAGGATACTCTTCGGTATCAATTTGTGTTCAATCAGTATCTTTATATCATACTTTTTCATTGGATGTTTTATTTTAAAGGTAATTTTATGTTAAATTTGCAGCTAAGTTAAGCCTGTTCTATATCCATAATTACGATGGTGACACTTTACATATCTCAAATGAAATTTGTTTATATTTTATCACACAAAGAAATTATAACTATTCATCATGACGTAAACTACTATATGTTTATTCAATATTATCTAATAATAATAAGTAATATTTAGAATTATATAAAAAGCAATAATATATACAAATTTTTTTATTTATTGCAAATTTTAAATTAAATTAAGCCACGTTGCATTATTTCAAACACATTTTGAGTCTCTCCCCCTTCGAAATTTTTCATCACACTATGCGTGATTATTATAACATTGTTCTCCATCTGATCGGAGAAACAGTTGGGATTGACCAGACCTGTTTTATAACAAACGTATTTTCATGTGTTACATTAGTCTATTTCTCTAACAATTACACATAAATATTTTATATTTTATTTTATAATTAAAACATTATTTAGTCATAAAGATGTACACATTAACTATTTTAAGAGTGATATCATAATATACAGAACTCTGTAAAACAAAAAAAAATTATAATTTGTTATAAAAATCACAATGAATTCATACTTTTCTGGTATATATGGGAACTAAATTCCATCACTTTATTATATATACCATTAAGTAGAGAGGAGGCTTGAAATATGCAATTTTAAAAAATTATTACAGGAAAAAAACAAATGTATTATAGAGAATATATTAGAAATAAATACTTATAGCCAAATACTGAATATTACTGTGTTTTACAAAACTCTTCCCCCTAAGTTATTTATCGTCTCAAATATATACTCTACCCTTAAAGCGTGACATAATTTATGAATTCTCCATAGCTAATAAATAAATAATACGTAAAATAACTACATAGCATATAGAAAATTTCCATTTTATTGCCAAATCTGTTCTTATGCCACATCATGGTCATGACATAATTATGTATTTCAACCAAAAATCTGTTCTTATGCCACATCATGGTCATGACATAATTATGTATTTCAACCGAGAATTATAATAATATAAATTATATATAAAAATTAAAATATTGTCCACACATTCATATTAAAAAACGGTTTCGGCGTTTCCTGAGTGGACCATGCCCGTTTTTAACATGGGCAAATAATTAAATTCTTGGATAAATTAAACAAATAGCCAAACATATGTTAAACAAGTGCTGGTTTTCTGCTGGTGTGCATGGCCTTTTGTACTATGTAAGCACAGCAATATCTTGCATAGTCCGGTCTTCACTACAGTCCGGATTGTAATTGTTAATAAAAATTTTTTAATTTACTTTATTTTTTTAGAATAAATATGAAATGTGTGCTTGCTACTTGCTACCTATATATGACTGGAATAGCAACTATGACGAGCTGAGACAAGCAGGCGGCTGTCGAGTGTTGCCAAATTCATCTGAACAACGTTTGTTATAGTGCCTGCCTGTTAAGTGCAATGTCGTCAGTTGTTTACCGCAAATGCTTAATTGAATCATTGAATGGGAACGAATATCAGTTGTTTATCGCAAACGCTTAATTGAATCATTGAATGGGAACGAATACTGGGCATATCGGCGTTTGCGACTCATCAGCCCGCAGCGGCCCAGTTCAAGTGGGAATCCGCCTTTACGCAGAGCGCCGCTCTGCGTTTGGAATGGCGCCGAGCAGCCGACTTGGAGAAAGCGAAATGCGTTCACCTGCCGGGCGAGCCCTCTTTATCTATTCGTCTTTATGGGCTCGGACCCACTTTCTGTCCCCTTCTGGCAATTGTAAATGTTTATAAAAGATTTTAATGTTTAATGCGTAAAGAAATTATTATTAATGTAAGAATTTACGATTTAAAAAGACATGAGCAAATCGAAAATTTCTTGAAATCAACTTATAATTTTTCTCATAGTTACGTACCTCGAATAGTCTGGTTTCAATTAGTCCGGTAAGAAAAGAGGAACCAATTAACCGGACTATGCGAGGTATTGCTGTAGTCTCAAACTCAAATTGGGAGCGGGCCGAATGCGCAATTCGAAGGGAAACGAAGGGCTGGATATTTTTGAACAAAATTACAGTGAAATGGAAAATATTTTACTGATACAATAGTTACTGATAGCACAGAGTAGGTTGAATACAACACGCTTTAAAACTTTAGATTGTTATTTTATTAATATTAAATTGTAATAATTTTCCAACTGAAATATGTATTTAAACAAATAGCTAAAATATCTTCTTGGGCCATGTAAAATTGCTTTGTGGGTTGGATGTGGCCCGCGGGCTGCCAGTTTGTCCAACTCCGCCACTACACAATGCAACAAATGGCCAAGCACGTGGTTCACTTTTTGTTGCAAAACGAGTATTTAACACGTGTTTAATTGTTTTTTGTATAATAGAAGATATTTCTATATATTTAGTACATATGTTTTTCATATATAAAACCACGAAAGTTATATTTCATATTATGTTTATTAATTACATATTGCAAAGCAATATAATCAAAAGTAAACAGAATTTTTAATTGGATGCGTGGTATTGCATTGATTTTTAACAATTTTTTTTTATAGGTTTGACATTTGTATATAGCAAAACGAAGATTGATTCTAAATTTTCATTAGTTAAGCAGCAGTGTTCTTCGTGACGTGTATAATTTTTTTAAATTACCTATTTCATACACCTAAATACAATAAAAATTAATGTTTATTATTACAAATATGATTACTATTTTTTTCTTATTGTCTAAAAACATTATTATCGAACCACTGTAAAAATAATTTCACATCAAAAAAATATTATTTGAAAATGCATTGTTCAAAACTACAAATAATATTTCATTGATTGTGTGACTTGTTAAAATAATACATGGTGAGGCGGGCCGCCAACAAATCAACGAAGGGTCGCATGCGGGCCGCAGGCCAGGATTTGTGCATCCCTGCTCTATAGCATATAAAATAATTCATTATGATTAGATAACTTATATAGTACGTATCAATTTCTATGTACAGTATCCTAGAAAAATATCAAGACTGTTTTTGAAGAGTCGCATGCGGGCCGCAGGCCAGGATTTGTGCATCCTTGCTCTATAGCATATAAAATAATTCATTATGATTAGATAACGTATATAGTACGTATCAATTTCTATGTACAGTATCCTAGAAAAATATCAAGACTGTTTTTATTCCACTATTTTGAACAAAAAAATAATCTATATCTTTAATCAAGCTTTTCCAATTGATTGGAGTTTTGATAAATCATTTCTTCTATTATCTTTATAAAAATTAATCATCAAGATTTAATTAAATCGATAATTATTTCTTTTTGGTATGCTAAAATTATTTCAATAAGCAATATGTCTTGTTTTTGTTCAACTTTGTTCATACTTTTAAATAATACGAAATTTTAGCATACCAAAAAGAAATAATTTCAATAAGCAATATGTCTTGTTTTTGTTCAACTTTGTTCATACTTTTAAATAATACGAGTTATCATGATGATGAACTAATTATGGAATATTCTATTTATACAAGAATGAAAAATGAAGATTGATACACAGTACTCAAATTCCCGTAAAAATATTTATTAGAATATCGGGTTACTTTCTAGAGGAATAAAACTTTTGAGAATGTGGAAACAGTTTATAAACATTTTAATATTTCTTGAATTAACGCTCCCCCCTCTAGCGCATACGAAAAACTTTTCAAACTTTCTTATAAAAATAAAATTCACACTAGTATTAAATTCTAATAATTACGAACGATAAATTTCTCAACATCTCTTATAAATAACAATTATAAAAATTTGATATTTATTTCATATCAAATATAATTTTAGAGAATCATTAAATACTTCGATATAATGTATTTATTTGAAAAATATTAACAAAACAGGAAACCAGGGAAGCAGATGAATGTAAAGATGAAAGCTGATCGGAAACTCTGCTGGGGAGCAGTCTTCTCATATTTCATTTTAATTATGTTTATTCCACGTAATGAAATGATGTTACATTATATTTTTTATATTAAGCGAATATTCATAGATTGCGCACTGTAATTTCCGTTTTATTACGATAAGATTAGGGAGAGTCCACACAGTTACGACTCAGTAAAGTCCACGGTCTGCGCATGCGGGATGTTGTGAGTCGTATCTAATGATGATATTCAAATTAACAACTGGGTCGCTTAAATTTGATGTTTGGGGTCTTAAAGAAATTTACAAAATATATTTACTTACGTTTAATTAAGAATTGTAGAAGATAGAACAATATTAACATAATTACATAAATTAAAGAACATAAATAAAGATTCGACAGATTTATTATATCATTATAGAAAAAGTCGTCGAAATAAGTAAACATTCGTAAATTTTATTTACAAGTGCTTACTTATTTAGATGACTTCGTTTCATACTATTTTCCTTTCCTTTTTTAATTTTTATGCTACCCGCATTTGATGTAACTGATCATAACAACCAGTACGGAGAAATAAAATTAACCGATGAGAACCGGCTGAATAACACCACTGGTCGTATCGTTTCCGTCTATCGTTGACCGATAAAAAAACCGTTTTTTTGTCGTCGTGTTTTTGATACGAGAAAGAAATCGTCTTTGCTGTCCGATGCAACCCAGAATTTTATATTAAACCGCGGAGAGCGAATTTTAACAGATCTTTATTAGAGATAATAGAGGATAGAATAGAAATAATTTACGAGATTAGAGCATCGAACTAATCTTGAATTGATGAAGTGACTACGGATAATTTTCCGAAACGATACGATTTTCTCATTTAGTTATCGTTCGGAACCGAGTCGTAGATGTGCGGAAACTCCCTATTCATATAAAATAAATACTTCATATACCCATGGTGGCTAAATTGCGGCTCTTTGAAATCTTCAATGTGGCTCTATACCAGCGATCGCCAATTTTCGGACCTCACGGACCATTAAATTTATGATTTTAAATTCAGCGGACCACTAACACGATTTTTTTTAAAAAAAATGAACAAATTCATAAGACAATGATGGAAAACCTCTAATTTATTAATTTGAAATACATTTATTATGAGTAAATATAATAAAATTATAGTTTAGTTATTACAAATACAAAATAAATCTTATAATGAATGTTATAACTAAATTGTTCCTTATTAAAAGTATTACACATTTTTAATGTGATTTTTGTTCCTGCTTGTTTGAAAGAAGAGTTTGGAGAAATTTTAAACTTGTTTATGAAACATTTTGAAGCACCCAAAAGTTGAATTTGCCGTTAACTTATCTCGCTTGAAATTTTACGCGGATCACCAAAATTTTTTCGCGGACCACCGGTTGGCGACCACTGCTCTATACCATAAAAGTCAATAGTTTTTTTCATTTTTACGCCCCTTTCCAATCAGGGAGATTACTAAGGAGGCGGGGCCAGTTCCAACACTGGACTGCACCCACACCCGTGGAGGGGGCCGGATAGTGAAGGACGGGGGCCGCTGGACCGGGCCCAGAACCCCGAAAAAAGATAAAAAGAGATTCTTTAAGAAGATGCCAGACCCTGGACGCGAAATCGGGTCCTCCTGTGTGGCACGCCAACGCGTTACCACTCGGCCATCCGGCCGCAAAAGTAAATAGTTAATATGAAGCAAATATCGATTTAATTAAAAAAATAATGTAATTTGTTTATTTATTGTAAAAAGTAGTACACATCTATAAAAAATAAAAGCTTGTGAAATATATAGTAAATAACTTTTGAAACCATTAATAAGATTACCCGAAAAAAAAACTGATGTGATTCTCATTGAACCAGAAAGAAATCAATTGCTGCTCTCGAGTTTTTGAGATTCCCAGTGGCGGATCCTGCAATGCAGGGGAGCCCAGAATTGTAGAGCCCTCAAAAGGATAAAGAAAGTACAGTCTCTTACTCTTTTTAAAATTAACAATATAAAACAATAAAAATGAAATGCACCATAAAAAGAATGAAACATTCATTGACTCAGAGTAGTGCAGCGGTAGGAGCAGTAGCCAAAAATATGGAAATAAAAGATATGATTAGGGATTTTCTAAATTTAAAATCCAGGAGGAGGAATTCTAAATATATTTTCTTTTGATATTTTTTAATTCTGTGTTAAATGATGCAATGTTGTTCTTTTTTTTTGTTATTTTCTAATAAAAATATCTAGATAAATTTTTTGTGGTAGGGGCCCGAATAATATTTTGCGGGGGCCAAAAATTTTAAGTTCCGCCACTGGAGATTCTCTTATGTGACTCGTAATTACATGATGTTTGGCCATCCCGGAAGACCTAAAGATTTTTTGATAACGTATTCGATGCTCACTAATAAACGTTGCACAATATTTTTAATAATAATAATAATAATAATATCATTTAGAAATACGCGCGTTTATTGGAAATTTTTAAAATTATATTAACATCATCCTTATGTGTTGTTATATCGATAATCGTATTTGTTTATTCATAATATAAACAGTAGAATAAATAGTGCAACAAATCCAAGAATGAAATGCATGTCCATTATTGAAATAGTGTATTTATGTAAAAGTATATTGTAGTAATATATCTTTATTGTTTATGAAAAGAATGAGGCACTATCTTTTCGAGATAGCAATAAATATTAAAATGCAGCAATATTCAAACATTTATAATATCAATTTTAAGTTTTGTTTAATTAATAACGCTAAATAAAAAATGAAAACATTAAAAATAAACACATCAGGTACAAAATCTGAGAATTCTTGATATGATCTATAAAGAATAATCCTAGATCCAGAATAGCCTATATCTCAATGTTATCAAATTATATATCTTGTTGTTTAAATTTTACGAGTATTTTATTTAAAATTTTCTAAACTTCACAAAAATAAATTTACAGTGTTTAGTACTTTACTTGTTTACTTAATTACTAAACACTTAAATATAAAATTTTCAAAACTTCACAAAAATAAATTTAAAGTTTTAACCGAAAAATTAAAATCTATTCATTTTTTCTTTTAGCTTTATTGACTTATGCTACTTGCATTCAAAATGTAAAGAAATATGCTGTGGAATGTGAAGATGACAGTTTTGTTTGGGATACAATATGGAAACAAATGTTGAGACTTCAAATTGATGACGAAATTTGTGGTCCATTAGATCAACAGAGACAATGCATGATCAAATCACTTCAAAGAAATAAATGTGGAAATCAAGCATCTTATGTTTATAATTTGACATTATCTACTTGGTTACAATCATGGTGTTCTGCTAGCCCTAAGATGAATTCATCATCATTATTAGTAGTAATGTTATTTATTTATCAAATATTTCTATATATAATAATGATATAATTGATACGACAAATTATTAAAATTAAATAAAATTTTGTATCATAAAAGAATTTTATATTTATATGAAAAATATAACACAAAAAGGTGATATTAAAACCTAATTCTGATTTCAATCTGTTCAAAAATCATCTGTTGATTCTTCACTTTGTATTTAAATCATGAATAATTCCAGTGGCGGCTCGTGGATGATTTTTGTGGGAGGGCTGAAAAAAATTATAATAAAAAGACTGACTGTAGATAGCTTGACTAATAAGAAATGAACTAAAATTTGATATTTTTGTAATATTTTGCGGATAGTTAGATAGACAAACACTTAGAAAATTATCGCATAAGTTTCATTTTTGTTAAAATAACTAAAACTCTTTTAATTCATGTAGACAAATACAGCAGACTCCCGCACAACACAGGGAATCTGTTCCGCCATTCTAGGAAATCGCGTTTTACGAGACACGCATTATCAGACAATTTTATACAAATTTAAACTTGTCCTTGAGTTCCAACATTGATCGCATATTGCTAATGAAATGTGCGTTAGTTTCGAATATAATTTTATTGTGTGCAGTGTGTTAATTAATTTGTTTTAAAGTAGGCTTCTTTTAATAAAGGAAAAAACAAAACAGAATGCAGAAAACTAAATTAAAAAAATATTATATACAAGTAGACCTCGTATAATATGGACTCCGAAAACGCGGATTGGAATAACCCGACGGAAAAATTAAAGTTGTCATGGAAACGAAATAAACATCGTTTGGTTTTTTATTACAATCAACGGATGTTATATGTATGGGCGCGTTCCAAACTTCAGCAGTAAGTCATCAGTGATTAGTTTCTTTACGTCAGAAATAACTCAACATCAGCTTGTGATTGTAATAAAAAACCAAAATGTTTATAAAAAACCAAAATGTATGGGCGCGTTCCAAACCTCAGCAGTAAGTCATCAGTGATTAGTTTCTTTACGTCAGAAATAACTCAACATCAGCTTGTTTCTGTTTCTGTTTAACGTCATTGTTTCTGTTTCACGATGATAGTGATTTGTTACACTCTAAGACTTTTAAAATCTTATCATCTAACAGGAATTACACTCTCTAACTTTTAAAATCTTATCATCTAGCAAGAACTACTTTCTGCGAACGTTAGAAAAACGGTGTAAATAGGTGTCAACACACCAGTTGCGTCGTCTCTGCTACAACGACCTCTAGCGGTGATGAGTGTCGTGAGCATTTTGACATTGGTTTATACCGTTTTTCTAACGTCGCAGAAAAGCAGTTCCTGCTAGATGATAAGATTTTAAAAGTTAGAGAGTGTTACAAATCACTATCATCGTCAAACAGAAACAACGACGTTAAACAGAAACAGAAACAAGCTGATGTTGAGTTATTTCTGATGCAATCACTGATGACTTAGGGCGCGTTCCAAACCTCAACACTATCAGATAAGTAACGTTAAAAAAATTAATCCTACGCGTTATACGGGACTGTTTATAGCGTGTTGAGGTTTGGAACGCGCCCTATCAGATAAGTAACGTTAAAAAAATTAATCCTACGCGTTATACGGGACTGTTTATAGCGTTGTATGGGCTAGATTCTGCTTTTCACGGAATTGCCAAATGTGATACCATTCGATAGATCTCATCAAAGCACCAGTTGCGTCGTTTCTGCTACAACGACCTCTAGCGGTGATGAGTGTCGTGATCATTTTGACATTGGTTTACACCGTTTTTCTAACGTCGCAGAAAAGCAGTTCCTGCTAGATGATAAGATTTTAAAAGTTAGAGAGTGTTACAAATCACTATCATCGTCAAACAGAAACAACGACGTTAAACAGAAACAGAAACAAGCTGATGTTGAGTTATTTCTGACGTCAATCACTGATGACTTAGGGCGCGTTCCAAACCTCAACACTATCAGATAAGTAACGTTAAAAAAATTAATCCTACGCGTTATACGGGACTGTTTATAGCGTTGTATGGGCTAGATTCTGCTTTTCACGGAATTGCCAAATGTGATACCATTCGATAGATCTCATCAAACTGGTCAAAAATTATAATAGAATCATGGACGAAAGCGGCACCGATTAGAAGATATTTCGAAAAATTTACTTCAGAATTGGTAAACGAACCATAGACCGCTGCCATATTGAACGAGAAGTAAAACGTCACGTGACCATCATCGTAATGAAGAAACCTGTTATGGTTTTACACCTTGTTTTGAAAGCCAAAAATACGCCGGGAATTGTTCTTACGATTATGTGGGTTATGATTTTATGCTGAAATCCATAAGCTACTTATGCAATTTATGGATTTATATATTACATATACATTAATATATAATATATATTTGCATCAAGATGTATAATTACATCATCTTGAAAGTATTCTTGAAAAGGAGTTTGAATAGGATTCTTGCGCGATACCTTCAAGATGTATTATAATAAACACACGTATATTATTATTATTAACTGAAAGAAAAGAAGGACTTACTCCATGGTATTATCCTGGAAGAGAAAAGAAGTGATAAGTGATGGAAAAGAAAAGAGTAAAGAAGTTGAAGGTTCCACCAAAAGGAGTGTGGCAGAGCACTAGAGAAAATAGGAGACAGCAAACCAACCCCCCTGGGGACCCCAGAGTGTCCGCTGCTTTTTTACAAAATATACAAAACGGAAATTTAGTACATAAAATTTACAGAAGAAAAGATGAAAACAGTTTTTCAATTTCTTCATGGGTCCAAAGTTGAATGAAATAATGACATCAAAATTATTTTAATTAAGCTTTCAAGTCCAACAGAAATTTCACAGTCCAAATGAAAGTTCCTTTAACCTTTTGAGTGATGCTTCAAGTTTGATGGATGAAGTCCTCTTGTACAGGAAAGTCCAATGAAAGTTAAAATCCACAGTTGTAATACATAGTTCGCTTATAGGGTTCTTCTGTTTGACTACATTTGTGATTTCAACGACTCTTCACGTCAGTCAATTCTTCTGTCCTGGTGTCTTCAGTTCATTGTCAGGATTCCTCAAAGAATCTTCTAAAACATGTTCCAGCGATGTCCTTAACCTAGAAAATAATTAGCAATCTAAACAAAACAGATGAATAGATGACCAAAACATTTTTTTTGATCCCTTGTTAATTAAGAGCAAGTGAAAACCTGAAAAGACATAACTAATTAACATATAAAATTTATAACAGATGCAAAGAAGATCCACAATCTTCTTCTGCATGTTGAAACACATTTAATCATTAGAGAAGGTGATATCTAGTTGGTTGGTATCATTGAGGTAATCCAGGAGAGCCTTGAACATTTTTGAATTTTCTATAAGTTTATTTTCCTGACAAGGCCAAGTTTTCCCATAAGCCAAAACTGCTCTCATTAATTTGTCTTGTATCTGAAATTTTTTTCAATCAAAAAGATAATGGTTCACATTCTGAGTTGTATTTTCACTGCACTCGCAGGTTTTGTTATTATTGAGCCCAAACCTAAATAAGTATTGGTTTAGGTTTCCGTGTCCTGTAAGGACTTGGCTTAATTTGAAAGAGATCCTAAAATGTTTATTGTTTATAAAATTTTTTATGTTAGGGATAAAAGAGAAGGGTTTTTTACCAGTTCTATCTTCTCTCCATTCATTTTGCCACTCCTCCAGAACCCTGTTCTTTATTTTGTTATTTATTAATTCTATCTTCCCTTCATTCATTTTGCCACTCCTCCAGAACCCTGTTCTTTATTTTGTTATTTATTAGACTAATGGGGATTCTAACACAGACTGTTTTTGTTTAAGATAGCAGCTCTTTTAGCTAGTTTGTCAGCTATATCATTTCCTCTAATATTGGAGTGACTTTTGAAACAGTAGAATTCTATGTTAATCAATTTTTGTGCTTCCGAAAGTTTGTTTTTAATCTCGTCAGCAATTTTGAACATGCTCCGTTTTTGCATTATTATATTCAAGGCCGTCCTGCAACATCAAAATCTCGAAAAGGGAATTTATCTATCATAGTTTCAATGCCTTTCTTAATTGATGCCGTCCTGCTGACTGTAACAACATCAAAATCTCGAAAAGGAAATTTATCTATCATAGTTTCAATGCCTTTCTTAATTGTGAAAAGTTCAGCTTGCACGATAGTGCAGTTTTCTGAAAGTTTATAGCTTCCTTGATATACAATACGCTCAGAATCAAGAATACAGACATCCGAACCAGTACCATTGTTAATCTTTGATCCATCCGTATAGACGGTCATTCCTTTGTTTTTGTATGGTACACCAGTGTAGAAATTCTTTACAGCACATTCAGCAGAATGTCTACCAATGTTATCAGAAATGTCTAGGCCTATTTCGAATTTTTCCAAATCCTTGTAATTTATAAGATTTTTAGTTTTCCCTCTAATATTAATTCCCTTAACAAATCCTTTCTTTTTTAACAATTTGTTTGATTCTCAAATGTATCGGAGTTAGTTTTGCAATAACACAGAGTGCCGTTGATGGCGCAGTCCTATAGGCTTTACAGATCATTATCGTTGCGTGCCTTTGAATTGAAGTAAGTTTTTTTTTGACATATTGTTTCTCAATCGCATCTCTCCAGACTGACGCCCCATAAGTCAAGATCGGCTCCACAGCAGCTGTGTAAATTGTTCTCACCGCTTCGCTATTTAAACCCCAAAATTTTCTTGCAATAAAATTTTAAGTCGTGCAGCACCTTAGTAGCTTTGTTACATGAATACTCGAAGTGCTCTTTCCAGTTGATTTTTTCATCTAAAATAATACCTAAGTATTTTATCTTTCTGACAAACGGAATTCTTTCTCCACTCATTTTAACAGATAATTGTTTTTTAAGGGGACTAGACTTTCCCACCACCATGCAGCAGCTTTTTCCTGTTTATTGGCTGTTTCATAGTAAGACTCCAGTTTTCGAAGTTTTTCAAAGCCTTGTTGCTAACCTGCAAAATATCTCTGTTTTTGTGTGAGATCAGGATGATGGTATTATCAGCGAACCCTTGTAGATAAGAGTCTTTCGGCAGGTTTTTTCTTTCCAAAAGTAAGCTATTATAAACAATGTTCCAAAGGATCGGCCCCAACACGATCCTTGCGGGTAACTTCTTTCACTGTTAAAACTAAGATCACAACTATTGGTTTTCACAACATTTTTTCTATCCGTAAAATAGCTGTTGAGAAGTTTAAATAGGTTCTTAGGACAGTTCTCTTTGAAAAGCGTGGAAAGAATGAAGGGCCTCCAAGCATGATCGAAGGCCCTGTTGAAATCTATACTTATTAAAGCCATATGTTTACCATTCTTTTTGGCCTGGTCAATATGTTCCATTTATACTTATTAAAGCCGTATGTTTACCGTTCTTTTTGACCTTGTCAATATGTTCCAAGATTTTATTCACCGCCAAAGTTGTATTAACGTTCTTCCTAAACCCAAATTGACATTTATGGAAAAAGTTTTTCTTTTCCAAGAACCAATTTATCCGATCTATCATTAATTTGTCTAGGATTTTACCAATAATTGGAATTAGGCTAATTGCCCTATAGTCTTCAGGTCTAGAACAGTTATCAGTTTTTTTAGGAATGAGTTTTACTAAAGAAATTTTCCAGTTTTTCGGGAAGTAGCCCTTTTCCAAGCATAAATTAAAAATTAATGAAAAAGCCAGAGGAATTGCTTCAAATGTATTTTTGACCATTAGCCCGGTTATTCTGTCTATTCCCGGCGATTTTTTGTAGTTTATGTTTTTGACAATATTTTGTATTTCCCTGTAGGTAAGAGCACATCATCTTGACTGTTTGGCATTTCCTTACTGCTCTTTCTGATATTCTTCTGAGGTTTATGTTTTTGACAATATTTTGAATTTCCCTGAAGGTAAAGAGCACATCATCTTGACTGTTTGGCATTTCCTTACTGCTCTTTCTGATATTCTTCTGAGTTTCGTTGTCTAGACTTTCATCGTCTTTGGGAAACAATTTTTCCATGATAATTGTAATAGTTTCCTCAATACCAGATAAGAACTTCCCATCCGTGAGAGTCACTGTGGCCAGAATTTCTGATTTCTTAAGTTTCCTTCTAACTATGTAATATGGCTTAGACCAGGGATTTTCTCCACAGTCCTTCATGCAATATGATTTCCAAGCCTCCTTTCTGCTTTTCACAATCAAAGATTTGTATTCATTGAAACATTTGATGTATTCTTCTCTTAATTCTTGCTATTTGTTGTTGTCGTTCTCCCTTCTAAATTTCTTTCTTTTGTCTCTTACCTCTTCTTTTACCCGTTAATTCATCGTTCCACCAAGAAACAATAGCTGTTTTCCTTTCCCTTTTTGTAGTTGCCAAGTCGTAAGCTTTATAAATTGTTAGTGAGATCTTCAATTTTTGTGTCAATCATATCGTTAGTTTTTATATCAGATAAAATAATGGGATCTCAGTTATTCCTTATATATTCCCTGAATAATTCTCAATTTGTGCTAATCTCCTTAATTTCTCCTCTCAGATTTTTGTTGCGGCAGTTATTTACCTGGATAAGGATTTGGTTGTGATCACTGCATGAACAACCAGAAGAAGTGTACCACTCAATATTAAGACTCTGCATGGCATTATTTACCAGTGTAATATCAATCCAATTCCTCCCTCTTCCATTCGAGAAGGTTGGAGTTTCACTTTCATTAACAGAAGTGAGATCAAATTGGCACCTGAAATTAATTATTTTCCTACCTCGTTGGTCTACGATCGGACTATTCCAAATGGGTGATTTCTCATTGAAGTCCCCGCAGATTAGCACCGGCTTTCCATCGAGTTGTTGAAGCAGAATACCCAATTTATTTAAAGTTTCTTCAATGTCCTCTGTAGGAGAAACATAGACAGAAACCAGATAAAATTTTAAGTCTTTAGTAGCCACACAAACTGTCGTCATGTTTGTATTGCAAAACTGATTTAGGGTCATAATATCTATGTTTTTGCTGAATTTAAAGATCCCAGTTTTGATTTCAAAGTCCTGCTTGTTTCTGGGAAAAACATTACCAGTTCTCAATAAAGCAACTTCTTCTTTTATCTTATACGGTTCTTGAAAAGCAATTATATCAACTTGATATTCTGCAGCACTTTTAATACTAGAACAACTTGTGGCTTTGCTTTTCTGAATATTATTCTGCAAGATTTTCAATCCATTGAAGATTCTTCTGTTTTGCTCCATGATGGATCCAATAGCCTTTCAAAACAAAACAGGTTTAAATATATTCTGTACGCTTTGCCGTCATTATTTTCTCTTTCTTAAGTTGGGGACAAAACCATGCCTAGACGTTTGTGAGTCATCAATCTTTTGTTCATCACGCAACCCTGTGTTTATTTCTCTACAATTAATGCATGTAGGCTCTGTTTCCATCTTTTTACATTCTTTGAATTTGTGTCTTCCACTGCTGTGGCTGCATCTCTGTTGTTTGTCACAATTTTTTGATATGTGGCCACCACAGCAGTTAAAACATCTCACAACAGGAAGATAATCGTCAACTTTGATGACCGACCATGAGAGTCCCACGAACGACAAGAATGCAACATCTGCAGACATGTCAAATCTCATATTGCTTAAGCAATATGAGATTTCGACAGCCTGCAGATGTTGTCAATATGATCGAAATCTCATATTGCTTAAGCAATATGAGATTTCGACAGCCTGCAGATGTTGTCAATATGACATGTCTTCTCCCTTCTCCAGTTCTAGAAATTTTGAATGAGTTATTTACTTTTGTTTCCTGTTTGAACCTCTTCCAGTTGACATTTTCATTGATATGGTTGTTTTCTCCGAATATTTCGTTTGTGATTTCATCGTTTTCTGGCACATTTAACAGAATTATTTTAGGAGCCCTTTTGTCCAGCATCCTGACATTAACTCTTTCTGATAGATGTGGAACCTCTTCGATAGCTTTTTTTAATTTGCTCCCTTGATTTTTGGAAGCTACCCATACGCAAAGACTCTGTTTTGTCTGAAACAGGCCTCCCATTGTTATTCCCAATTCGCTCGGTTTAATAGCCTTTTTTATTTCCTCTTCAATTTCTTTTTTATC
This sequence comes from Olivierus martensii, assembly GCA_000484575.1. Lineage (NCBI taxonomy): Eukaryota > Metazoa > Arthropoda > Arachnida > Scorpiones > Buthidae > Olivierus > Olivierus martensii. The sequence continues at coordinate 22,765 of AYEL01092406.1, forward strand.
TAGCGGTGGAAATCCTCCTCGTCTTTAGAGCTTATAAGCAGGTCCTGTGCTTCGTGTGTTATTATATTATCATTTTTAAATGTTCTTCCCACAATTTTTGTTATTTTGCTAAATGGTTTTGCCTTAGGAATTCCGGATGCCACTATTCCAGCGTAGGTTTCTTTTGGAGTTTCATATATTTTATCTCTTATCTCTTTCAGGATACAATGCATTTTATTTGCTGCCTGGTGCATTCTTACTAACGTGCTCTCCTATAACACAAATTCATATAACGAAATCGCTCTTCTCTAACACGAATTCGTGTAATTTTACATCTTGAAAGTGTCGCGCAAGACATTGTCCGTTTCAAGTTGGCGTCGCCCACAGGTATGGATACTTCGTTGTGATAAGTACTTTTTCATATAGATACTTATCGGTTCCGTTTTCGCGATTGATTTATATACCGATTTACTACTAGTAATATGACTAAAAATATTATACAAAAATCTCGGATTCCGTGAAAAGCAGAATCTTGCCGTTGTATGAATACTAGTCGCAATTTTTTCCATCGCATTGTACGAATTCGCATTATAAGAGAGCGCGTTATACGGGAGTTTATTGTAATTATTTTAAAATTTTGAACAGTCATTATTTCATAATGGAATCATATAGCAATCTTAAAAAAATTAATAAGTATATGGGTATATATACTTAAATAATATATAAGTATATAATAAGTAATTTTGAAAAATATTTTTTAATATATATGATAAATACTTTAGTTAAATTTTTAAAATTTTGATAATTTGATTTTCTTTTTCAGCAAACTCCTAAAATTTAAATGTTCCATATATTTCTTAATTTGTGATCCATATACCACTGACAGTTAATTGACTTGTTGTAAGTGCCATATCAGTGACAAATTTTATTTGTCTAAATTGATTAAAATCTGTCATCATCATCTAAAAGTTCAGATTTTTAAATTTTTATCGTAAATCCAATTGTATTTTTATCGTATATCGTTGTAGTAATAATAAAATATACAGTCTGGCCAAAAAATGTCTCATCAATTAAAATGGCAAACAATGATACCATATAAAAATATTTATTTTTAAAATCGATAATTGAATCCATTAGTTGGATACACAATGCAGTACTATACTATAATTGTATTTATTTACCTGTAATCGATAAGGAAAAAAGATTGTTAGGAACAGAAGAGTATTATAATAATTAATTCTACCAGGAAGTGTTTTGATTATATGCTATAATTGTATTTATTTACCTGTAATCGATAAGGAAAAATTGTTAGGAACAGAAGAGTATTATAATAATTAATTCTACCAGGAAGTGTTTTGATTATACGGCATTCTTCCAATTCTTATCTTCAAAATTCTATTTTATACTTTATCGATTGATAGATTAATTAGATCATATTAATATGGCAACGCTAAACATACATATATGTATGAAACACAGAATGCTATGAAATAAATGTTCACGTATTAACTCCACCATATAAAGCATATTCTGAAAAACGATCATAATATTTTCCTGTATGTAATTTTAACAAAGGTAAGTAATTTTATTTATTATTTATTATAAAAGAAAACGTAAACTATTTTTCTCATTACCCAAAAGAACTGAAATTTTTAAAAAAAACATCATTTTTTAAAAAAGAACTGAAATTGTCGTTGTACCAAATATATACATATATATATATTATATAAATTACTGTTTAGATTACTTGATTAATTTGATAGATTTATTCAACGCAATAGCATTTTATCTTAAAAGTGAAAAATAAAATAAAAAAATGCAGAGACCATTCTGAGTTGAATTTATCCAAATTGCATGAGAACAATAAACTACTGTTACTTTCGTTCATATAACATAAGCACATAAAATAACATTAAAAAATAATGCCATATTTATTTAATCATAATTATTTTTATGGCATTATTTTTTAATGTTATTTTATGTGCTTATGTTATATGAACGAAAGTAACAGTAGTTTATTGTTCTCATGCAATTTGGATAAATTCAACTCAGAATGGTCTCTGCATTTTAATTAATATTTATATGAGAAAAATAAAAATCATTAGAAATAATTGGAAGAACGATCTCTCATTCGTATTCGTATAGTTGATCAATTCCAGTAGTATATTATTGTAATAATTTTATTTGAAATGTATTTGGAAATTATGTCACAAATTATTAATGGACTGTGTTTAATGACTGTCAGAAGCACATTTCACGTCTAATCTATTTCGTTTAAAATTACAAATACAAGAATAGGGAGAAAAGACCAAGAAACTTCAGTGGAAATTAGAAAATTGATCATCACAAGAAAGGCAAAAGTTTATAGGAAATTAGTAATATTGTGTATAGAAGCCGTTCTACGATTCAATATGTAATAAAAAGGTATAAAAATAAAGGAAAATTAGAGAATAAACCGCGAAAATTATTGAGATAGCAAGGCCGGTCCTAGGCGATAGGCAAGATAGGCGACTGCCTACGGCGGCAAAATTTAGGAGGGGCAAAACTGCCTGAACTAGAGCGGCATTTTTTGAAGATTAGGGGCCGCATTTTTTGGTTTTGTCTCCAGCGGCACAAACGCTAGAGTCGGCCCTGATGATAAGGAAGAACGCGTAATTCTAAGGCAGGAATCCAGAGACTTGTTAACACCAAGGACCGCATACACTCACAGTGGCTTGTAGGAGGGCCGCCAAAAAAAATAATAATTCATACTTCTTTTATCACATATAATGGGTACTTTTAGTCAACTTTCAATAATGGAGGACAATAAGCAAAATATAACAACAAATTAAATTTTTTAACAACAAGAATCATAGATATTTTGTATTGTAATACATTAAAATAGCTGTTTCGATAAAATTTCATTGTTAAATATTGTGAAATTTTGCACAATAACTATGTACAATATATGCACAAATAAATTTTTGAAAATAGCATGAAATACTCTAAAATGATGTGCATTATTTTTGTAAGAAAAATTGATTTTCATAGGAGCCCAATGATGAACTGGATGAAAAAGTAAGCTTTATTAGTATATTCATGTCAATGCTGAACAATAGTTCATATTCCAATTCTAAATGCAGTAGTGTGTCAACTATTTGGATGCCAATTATCCAAATCATTGCTGCCTAAAACAATTACAATACTGTATCTTCATTTAGTGTACTGATTATTTTTTAATAATTATGCGGAAGTATTATTCCTGCCAATTAATTTAACAACCAGTTCGCTGCCCTAATGACCGTTTTAAATATGAAAAAACGATATACCGAAAGATAATTTATTATTTAATACATGTTAGTGTAATATTACAAGGATAGTTCCATCTAATTTTTTTCACCCATGGACGAAATGAACATTACTATGGGCGCTTTGAATACCCTGTTGCGCAGATAAAGTTAAAAAATGAGTAAGGAATTTAAATTTGTAATTTTTATATTGGGTGGCTGTCCAGGTGCCCATCTTAGAGAGAACCCTGGTTAAAGGTACCATTTTTAACAACCGATTCGCCGAACAAAGCGTAATGGTTCTACCGAATCGGCGCGAACTGGTTGAATATCACCATTGAATTTAAGTTCTTGTTCAGCAAAAAATATCAATATTAAAAATTTATCATTTTTGAATGCCAGCAAAAATATTAGACCAGAGATACACAAACTTGAGACTAAGGGCCTTAATAAGGAATGAATGAATTACATATACTCTATGTGGCTTGTAGGAGGGCCGCCAAAAAAAACTACAAAAGTTATATATCATATGTTTATTAATTACATGTTATTACAACAACATAATCAAAAGTAAACAAAGAATTTTCAATTGGATGCGTGGTATTGCATTGATTTAACAATTTTAAATTTTCATTAGTTAAGCGGCAGTGCATATGCGCATGTACAATTTTTTAAATCATTTATTTCACACACATAAATACAGTAAAAATAAAAAAATCAGTAGTTAAGCGGCAGTGTATGTGCGCATGTACAATTTTTCAAATCATTTATTTCACATACATAAATACAGTAAAAATAAAAAATGTTTATTATTACAAATATGATTATTATAATTTTTTTTTCTTATTGCTTAAAAACGTCATATCAATAATCGAACCACTATAAAAATTATTTCGCATCAGAAAAATATTATTTTAAAGTGTATTGTTCAAAACTACACATAATATTTCGTTGATTGTATGACTTGTTAAAATAACATATGGTGAAGTGAACCGCAGTCTGTGCATCCCTGTTCTAAGGAAAATCAAATATTAAAGAGAGAAAAACTAACGTTCCAAAATTAGTAACGAAATTGCAAAATAGTACACGAAAAACAGATTGTTTGCAGTGTTTTACGAATATAATGATCAAATTGCAAGAAAGAAGCCTTTCATAAATGAAATTAATAGATATAAACGTCTAGAGTTTGCTAAAGCACATGCTAATTGTAATTATGATTTTTGGAAACTTGTTATATTTACAGATGAATTGAAATTTAATGTTTCCAATCAGTTTGAAAACCAAATATTAGTCTTAATAAAGAGAACTTGCAAGTATTAATGAAATATGGTAGTGATTTGGTTATGGTGTGGGATGTTTCCGCATTTGGAGTTTGTAATCTGTGTTATAAATGGAATAATGGAAAAAATTAAGTATTTCAACAGTTTGAAACAAAATTCGAAGCAACATGCAAAGTAATTGAGCATTATTGACGATTTCGTCTTCTATCAAGACAATGACCCAAAATATAAAGCGTGCATTATTAGACAATGGCTATTATACAACTGTCCCAAATTTACCTGATATTAACCGCATAGAAAGTGTATGGAGCGAATTTAAAATTTTCAAGAAATATGATATAATGAAAGGCAAAGAATTGAAAAAGAATTTCAAACAGAATAGAATCGGTCGGCCGGATTGGCCGCGTGAAAACAAACAGAGGAAGATCCGAGACCCTAACGCGAGTTCACTCTGGAGGATCCACATTCAAGTCTCGGGTCCCACCCCTTGAAAATATTTATCATTGTTTCAGGCCCCGGCCTGTCGAAATCCTATAATCTGGCGAAACAAGCCCTTCGCAGGATGCCCATTCCTGCCACTTTCCAATCTAGAAGAATACTAAGTGACAGGGCAAAACAATCCCTTCCATAGAATGCCCAACCCTGGTCAGCCAGATTGTGGAGGTCGGGGATCAACGGGCCGGATCCGGACCTATGATAAACATTATCAAGGGACCCTAGACTCGAACCCAGGTCCTCCAGAGTGGAAAGCCGAAGTGTTTCCACTCTGGATGACCTGAATGGGCAGCGTGTGAAGGGCTTGTTTCGCCTCGTCATTTTTAGTGTTCTTACAGAACGAAAAGGGGCGTCATCTGTTGACAAAAAAAAACAAAATAGGAAAGGCTTGTTTCGCCTCGTCATTTTTAGTGTTCTTACAGAATGAAAAGGGGCGTCATCTGTTGACAAAAAAAAAACAAAATAGGAAAATACGTATATCATCCGATACAACAGAAAATTTAGTTAAACCTATTCAAGATAGATTGAAAGAAGTTATAAAAGCTTAGGATTATGCTACTAAATATTGAAAATATTTTAAATTTACAATTTTCCAATTTTTTGGAATTGTACGAATACTAAAGAAGTGTCATTTTTTGCACTTTTTTCAAGAATTTGTTTATAATTTGATTATTACATTTAAGATTCTCAAATATTGTACATTTTTTCCAAAAATTATACTTTTATAGATTGTGTTTTAGTATAAAATAAAAATAATATTTCGTTAATAGATTCTGTTTTTCTATCTATTTCTCAATGTTAACTACTATGCGAATATGATTGAGAATAACTGTATGTTTGTTTCCGTTGCATTATTAAGAGAACTCGCAATATGATAAGATTTTTAATTCTAAAAGAAGAGAAAAAATTTTTTTTTATCTTTAAAGGTTTTTTATCTTTATGGATGACAATACATGAAAACATAATTTTATTTATAAACATCGTTCTGAAAATAATTCAAAAATTAAATAATGCCGAAGAATTGATTGATATAATTAGCAATTATCTAAACGAGATAATCCACTTATATCGTTCAACTTTACCGTATTGAATTTCATTATTTATGATCGAAAAAATTGTACAGGCGATCCTCGACTTTCGTACAATTCTCTATTTCAGGGGTGGCCAAACTTCATGTCACTACGACCCACATAGGAGAGTCTCAAATACTCGAGAGCCGCATTTTCTTTCTGGATCAATGAGAACAGTATCAGCTTTTCGGCTGATCTTAATAATGATTTCAAAAATTGTTTATTTCAGATGCATTTACTTCGTATAGATGCGTACTACTTTTTTACAATACATAAAAATAATAATATATCTATAATTTGTTTAATTTAAATAAGTATTTGCTTCATATTTACTACTGACTTTCATGGTATGGAACCACATTGAAGATACCAAAAAGCTGCATTTGGCCATCCCTGCTCTATTTCGTACATATTTAAAAGTTAAATTTTTATTGATATGTATCCCAAAAACGAGCGTACTTCCTTGTAGCCATTCTCCCTTCCTCTCTATCGTTAATTTCTAGCATCACAGGTTCAGTCTTGAGTTAGGACGTGAATCGTTACATATGTTGTAAAATAAATACATTTCAAAAACAGTTTTCCATATTTTTTACATTGCTTTATTTTCGTACATTTCAACTTTCAATATATATTTTAAAAACCAATTAAGTACGAAAATCGAGGACCACTTGTATAAAAAAATTCCAACATGACACGTCACGAATAATGCAAGGAACTGCTAATTGTTTCAATTCTTATTTGTACAAGGAAATTAGATACGTGAGGAAATTAGAATACGTTTTAATTTACATATTCTCTTAGATAATTATTACAAGTTCTATGATTATTAAGCCCGTGACAAACTGAACGCGACGCGAAGTGAAGCACCATGGCAACAGTAGTAATCTCGTTAGCGCGCATCAATATTCGCGCGAGTCTGCTGAATAGACTCGCACGCTAAACGCACGCGTCTATACACGCTGAGTGAACCAATAGAAATCTTTCACTTCCGCCTCAATTTCAGTCTTGCAGTTTGAATTATTGATGCATAGTTTCCATATAACAGATCATCATATTTATAAGGAGATAGAACTCTAGACTTATTACGTGTTTTTCTGCAAAATAAATTGAATATATGATTAATTAGGCATAGCATACCGACCTCAACATCAAAATAATCACATTTTTTGGTTATTGGTAAAAGTTTAGATGCAATTTTAATATATTTTTTGTGAATCATCGTCAAGCTTCCTTAATTAAACACTTAGTTTATTTAAAATTAATAATAATTATACAGATTTACAAAAAACTTTTCCAACATTACTACTTATCAAAATGGAGGACTTATACACTACAGTAAAATAAGACGACCGCTATCATTAGTTAATCAGTGCATATGCATGGCCGTCCATGATTGGCTTCCTTCAAATACGCAGGCCGATATGTGAACAATACGAACGCGATCACTCGCGCGTGTGTGCGTATTTCGCGGGGCATCGTAGTCGTGCGCGTCTCGCTGTAGTGTGAACCGGCCTTAAGAAAGCAACTTCGTGCGGTTACGCGTGAACAATGTGTCTTGGATTATACCCTTTTCAACGAAAGATGAGCTACCGTATATGGTAAAGAGCTTATGGATTACAAATCATCCAATAGAATAACCTGTTTCTGTTTCGTTCATCCAATAGCAGTTTACTTTTTAACATCGCTAATAATTTCAAATGTTTGTTATCTTTTAAAAATTGCTAAATTAATACTTTACATTTCAAGGTTAGGTTATTAAATATTAAATTAAATCTCTAATAACTTAAAATTAAATAAATACAACGAATGACGTCATGGCCTTTGTATTTAGCAGTGATGGTGGATAATACAGTTGTTTGTAAGCGAGGAGAAATATTGTCCAGTCAGGCTAGAAACGTTATTTTAAATGTATATAAGTACTTTAAAAGGCAGAAATCTTGCAACATGACATCTTCAACGAAATTTCACTCGATATTATTATATCTGTATCGTCAATTAAAAGAATTTTAATCGAAGGAAGCAAAATAGCAGACGATAACCTGAAAATGGAAAACACTCCAGTTAAATTGTCAACACTTGGAAAGAAAAGGCATTTTAGTTTTTATAAAGTAAAGATTAAAATATTTTAATCGAATTACTATGTTTTTAAATCAAACATCAAATCGAAAATGATGTTAAATTCTCTATTGCGATACGTTTTACATCGTATCGCTTATCGTTAAATCTAATTGTAAAGACTGGTCGATCATCGAATTTGGCTTTGAAAGTTCTTTCGTTGAAAAGGGTATAACTTTTCCCGTGCAGTTGCTCGAGTTAACGAGAGTAGCGGCGCGAAAGAAGATGAAAAAATTGAACTTTGACCAATCACCACGCCCGAACAATAAGATGCGGCAAGACGTGAAGGAAGCAATCAACTAATAGAAACGAATCTTTTATATACTTGAAAAATGGCAGAAGTTCAACCGTGTGGTTGGGATTCAGATATAGAATTTGTTTTAGAAGTATAAAAAAGACCATGTCTATATGACATGAGATTAAAAGAATACCGAAAAATTACGATTATTTCTTTTCTAATAACATATGAACCACACTCAGCAAACGACCTCTATCGGCAAATCCATGAAACACGAGGATAACTCGGCTACAATGTAGATAGGTTGCGGCGCGGTGCAACGCGAAGCGAATGATGTAAATTTTTCTGTCATCTTTTCTTCGTTTCGCGTTGCATTCAGTGTGTCATGGCTTTTACATTAAATTAATTTTATATAGTCTCTTATCTAAAATTTAGTTTTAATGAAAAGATCTGGTAGTATATATAGCAGGAGTGACCAGTGCCGTCCTAAGATATTTGGCGCCCGTGGGCTACTGATAATAATGCGCCCCTCTACATAAGAAAATACACGGGAGGAGAAGTGGGAGTGGGGTGACTGATGAAGTTTTACTAAAGTTTCAGAACTAGAAAAAGTCAATATATTACCAATAAACAAATAATTCATAAGAAAACACACGGGAGGAGAAGCGGGAGTGGGGTGACTGATAAAGTTTTACTAAAGTTTCAGAACTAGAAAAAGTCAATATATTACCAATAAACAAATAATATAAATTTATTTTTGTGAAGTTTTGAAAATTTTATATTTAAAAGTTTTAACCGAAAAATTAAAATCTATTCATTTTTTCTTTTAGCTTTATTGACTTATGCTACTTGCATTCAAAATGTAAAGAAATATGCTGTGGAATGTGAAGATGACAGTTTTGTTTGGGATACAATATGGAAACAAATGTTGAGACTTCAAATTGATGACGAAATTTGTGGTCCATTAGATCAACAGAGACAATGCATGATCAAATCACTTCAAAGAAATAAATGTGGAAATCAAGCATCTTATGTTTATAATTTGACATTATCTACTTGGTTACAATCATGGTGTTCTGCTAGCCCTAAGATGAATTCATCATCATTATTAGTAGTAATGTTATTTATTTATCAAATATTTCTATATATAATAATGATATAATTGATACGACAAATTATTAAAATTAAATAAAATTTTGTATCATAAAAGAATTTTATATTTATATGAAAAATATAACACAAAAAGGTGATATTAAAACCTAATTCTGATTTCAATCTGTTCAAAAATCATCTGTTGATTCTTCACTTTGTATTTAAATCATGAATAATTCCAGTGGCGGCTCGTGGTAGTAATGTAATAGCTATAATAATTTAAAAATGTTTTCATTTTGGTGGGAGGGCTGCAGCCCTGCAGCCCTTATGTGCGAGCCGCCACTGAATAATTCATACTTCTTTTATCACATATAATGGGTACTTTTAGTCAACTTTCAATAATGGAGGACAATAAGCAAAATATAACAACAAATTAAATTTTTTAACAACAAGAATCATAGATATTTTGTATTGTAATACATTAAAATAGCTGTTTCGATGAAATTTCATTGTTAAATATTGTGAAATTTTGCACAATAACTATGTACAATATATGCACAAATAAATTTTTGAAAATAGCATGAAATACTCTAAAATGATGTGCATTATTTTTGTAAGAAAAATTGATTTTCATAGGAGCCCAATGATGAACTGGATGAAAAAGTAAGCTTAATTAGTATATTTATGTCAATGCTGAACAATAGTTCATATTCCAATTCTAAATGCAGTAGTGTGTCAATTATTTGGATGCCAATTATCCAAATCATTGCTGCCTAAAACAATTACAATACTGTATCTTCATTTAGTGTACTGATTATTTTTTAATAATTATGCGGAAGTATTATTCCTGCCAATTAATTTAACAACCAGTTCGCTGCCCTAATGACCGTTTTAAATATGAAAAAACGATATACCGAAAGATAATTTATTATTTAATACATGTTAGTGTAATATTACAAGGATAGTTCCATCTAATTTTTTTCACCCATGAATAATGAACACTACTATGGGCGCTTTGAATACCCTGTTGCGCAGATAAAGTTAAAAAATGAGTAAGGAATTTAAATTTGTAATTTTTATATTGGGTGGCTGTCCAGGTGCCCATCTTAGAGAGAACCCTGGTTAAAGGTACCATTTTTAACAACCGATTCGCCGAACAAAGCGTAATGGTTCTACCGAATCGGCGCGAACTGGTTGAATATCACCATTGAATTTAAGTTCTTGTTCAGCAAAAAATATCAATATTAAAAATTTATCATTTTTGAATGCCAGCAAAAATAGACCAGAGATACACAAACTTGTTAAGACTAAGGGCCTTAATAAGGAATGAATGAATTACATATACTCTATGTGGCTTGTAGGAGGGCCGCCAAAAAAAACTACAAAAGTTATATATCATATGTTTATTAATTACATGTTACAAAGCCAACATAATCAAAAGTAAACAAAGAATTTTCAATTGGATGCGTGGTATTGCATTGATTTAACAATTTTAAATTTTCATTAGTTAAGCGGCAGTGCATATGCGCATGTACAATTTTTTAAATCATTTATTTCACACACATAAATACAGTAAAAATAAAAAAATGTTTATTATTACAAATATTAATATTATTTTTTCTTATTGCTTAAAAACATTATTATTATTATTGAACCATTGTAAAAATTATTTCACATTAGAAAAATATTATTTGAAAGTGCATTGTTCAAAACTACATATAATATTTCGTTGATTATATAACTTGCTAAATAACACATGGTGAAGCGGGCCGCCAACAAGTCAACGGAAGGTCGCATGCGGCCCGCGGTATATGCATCCCTGTATTAGACAAAATTTAAACGATAAAAAAATTCAGAACCAAAAACAAGCAACTGGAAATCGCTGCAACTGACTGGAATAGAAAGCAGAGCAGCAAGCTTTATGATCGTGTGATCATAAACAATAGAAATCTGATGTCAAAATCGACTGTAAAATAATCATTTTGTACTTTCTAAATAATTATTAATCTGTGCATTTTCTGAGAGTTCCAATCAGAAATATCAGTTCATAAATCGCTACATTTTCATTTAATATTAATTGATGATACGAATAGCCATGTTTACTGGCTAGAGAAAATATGGATTTACTCATTTCCATTCTTATTTCTGAAAAGTCCAATAAATTATCTTTGAATATATTTAAATATGAACAGTCACTAATATTTGCGTATTTTTAATAATAGAACGAGAAGAAATTATTTATTCTTTAAAAAAATACCTTAGCGGATTTTACCGCTAACATAGGACCAAAGGACGCACTAATATCACAAAGCGGATTCAATGTGATCGCTTTTTGTATTTTCGATCGTATTTGATGTAATATCAGATATTTAAATACCTACAAAAATATGTAAATCATATATATCAGGGCTGCCCAACCAGTCGATCCCGACAAGCTTTTTAGTCGATCATCTTCGGCAAGTCTCCGACCATCTTCCGATCAACTCGCTTGTTAAACTTCCACTTTACAATACGTAGTAAAATTAGTCTGTTTTCTTGTTGAAACAAGAAAGTTAAGTTATAAATTTATTAAAATTTAATAATTGAAGAAATTTATTTATTTTCTTTTTTAACCATAATTATGAGCGTAGAAAATAAAATTAAAATCTATCATTACCATGATGAATGGGACATATCGAGTGACATTTTCAAACAATGCTCTCCAATTAAGAAAATGAATATCCGAAAGACTCCGAAATATGCAGAGCAAAAATTATAGATTTAAAATCGAACTTACATTCACAACAAAATATGTTGGTAAAAATTTTAAGATTATCTCTTTCGTCATATAATTCAAATTTTGAATCAATTGCAAAATCTATAAAATGCCAAATATCGCATTAAAATTTTTGATTATGTACCCACGTATTCGTGGATACATAAACAAAAATTAATTGTTTATGTATATGTTATGTAGATATTTTCATATTTTCATGTTATGAAGAATTGATTTATTTTATTTAATAAATTTTAAATTATATAGATGACATTACTATTTTTGTACTTTTATTCCTTGGATATCGGTAGATCGCTATATCACTCGGTGAAAAAGTAAATCACGGTCATAAAAAGGTTGAGCAGCCCTGGTATATATACTATACATATTTTTTGCAAAAAAATCGAAAGAATCAGTTATAATCTTTATTAGAAATAAATATGGCGAATAATATGAAAGCACGACGGGAACGCGGTACTACTGAGTCGGTGAATCTTATAAAAAAATTTGACTATTCCGAGTATAAGCCGAATTTCTTCCTCCAAAATTTTCTTCTCGAAAAAATTCCTCAAATATACATGAGCATATATGGTACTTTAAATTGTTCTAGAAGTCAATCAGAATATTTTCATATCACTTTGAATTAATCAATACAACGATGCAAATGATATACGCACTTCAAGTTGGGCGGACTTACTCTTAAAATTTTAGAAAATTTGTAGTTAATCGTTAGTGCTTCACACATTCCCGAAGTTTTGAAGTTAGTGCCGCTTAATTATGCATTTTACAAAGGATTTTTGTAAGCTGCTCAACATCAAGTTAGCGGACCTACTAGAAGTTATTTTTTCGAAACATTTTATTAACTATCATTAATATTACATTAGCGTCGTATTTTTCCAAAATTCCAACGTTAGTGCCGCGTAATTACGTGTTTTATAACAACTTTTAATACAATATCGCATCACGAGATATGTTGCGACAGAATCTAATAGCTAGTTTATGGTATAACATTTGTCTTGCATCTCTCCGCGTTTTTCTCTCTCGCTCTAATCGTTTCCTGCAAACACAAGCTATTAGCTCAATGTTTGACGAACTGCTTTCTGCTATATTTTAACAAGCACTCTTTTGTAAGTTTACGTTCGAGTGGTGGTTGCATTCCTTCTGTCTTGGATCCTGAGGGCCACTTATAAGTGCCACAATCAGAAACTCACTCTGCTATCAAATTGCAATCCGCAAATCCTACAATAATTTTCATAATAATAGCGATTTGTGTACGTTTTATTTTTGAAAAGTTTTCTATAATTTCTGAAATGTTTTTTTTACATTTTGAAATATGAATCTTATTTTTTCTATATTTGTACATATTACCAAATAGATATGTTTTTACATTTTGAAATATGAATCTTATTTTTTCTATATTTGTACATATTACCAAATAGAGAAATTTCGGAAAAACTCCCATCATTTTAAAATGAATTATTCAATTTCGTGAAATGTTAGCGATAATTTTATAAGCTTTATTAAAATTTGAGAAAACTATTAATTATTGAAGCGTTTGAATTAATTGATGCAAAATTCGGTAATAAAATATCCCGTCACGAGTTATCTCGTGACCGAATAAGAAAACTTGCCTGTGTCTAGTCACCGCCTTTTCGCGTTTGTAGTGTAAAAACAATTATAGATGTTATTAGCTTTACATAACGTTAATGCGAATTTAAACGGTACATAAATTATTTCTGTATTCCTAATAGGTGACGAAAAAATCGAGGAAAACCTGAAAAAATAGCCGTAATTTTTTTTCGGTTTTTTCCGTTTATGCGGCGAACAATTGATCTCAGGAAATCGAAAATAGGAAATTTAGATAGGGCGTGATCACGGCTTGAATTTGGTGCATAAATTATCTCTGGCGGTTGCATGGTTTGAGATAATCGCGGAGAAAAAGAAAATGCAAAATCGCCGCCATCGTATACTCGATATTAGGCTGCTTGAAGATTTCTAATTAAATGAAATTTCAATAGTTTGTGAAAGGTTTTCTTTTTTGTCGTGAAATGTTTCGCCACTATTAAACAATTTTTTTGAAAAGTTTTCTCAATATTTTGAATTGTTGTTATTCATTGCGAAAACTTTTTATTAATTATTGAAATGTTTGCATTAATTGATACAAAACCCTGTAAAAGTTATAAAATACGTAATTACGTGGCACTAACATAAGAACTTTGAGAATCTACGGCACTAATGTAGTATTACTGATGAATAATAATTAATTTTCAAAATAATAACTTCTAGTAGATTCACGAAACTTGACGTTAAGTTGAGCGGCTTACAAAAATTATTTCTAAAACGCGTAATTCCACGGCACTAACCCTTTTTGAGTCTTTCAGACTCAGGTGGGAGCTGCTGTGCTCTCACCAGAGCCTTTCTCAGTTTATCACAAACGAGGATCTGTACAGGGAACTTCTTCCTATTATGAAGGCTTTACATTCTAAAGGTTTGACCTTCTTTATTGGGGCAAGGACTCCAATCGGGAAAGTTTCCCGCTGGCTAAGTTTGTCACTAACGTCGAAACTTTGGATTGACTATATATAAATTTTTTAAAATTTTAAGAGATGGGTCAATCCAACCTGATATATGTGATATAAAAACTAATTCAAAAAAAAAAAAAAATTCAATAATTACAAACTTATAACACAAAAATCTTCTGAACAGCAATGATTTACTACCACCAGAACCAGAAATACAAAAAGAATTTTAAAAAATTTATCAAACTGCTTCATCTAGAACACAAGATTAATCAATTCGAATATACTCTGAATAAGACTTATTTTTTGGTCAACAGATGACGCCACTTTCCACTCACAAGGGAAGGAAGGGAATTGTCCGACGCCAATTTACAAGATAATTATATTCAATCTAAAATTTTATTTATTTTTTGCACAAATTTAGCAATTAAATGATAATTATATTTCGATATAATTTCAATACAAGTAGAACTTTTTTATTTTTTCTTAAAAAAATTATATTTTTTATTTCCTAAAAGGATTTTAATTTAATATAGTTATTTTCTTCTTTCTTTTCCAAATATTTATATATTTTCTATAAACAAAATTTAGCAACTCCTGTTTTTATATAATTTTTTATAGAAGACTTCATGTAAAAGTTTTGCTACTAAAATTAAATACAGTATTATTAACTTTCAGAATTTGCTTATCTAATACAGTATTTTAAACAAATTCCATAAATTCTGAAAGCAAAAAACTCAGAATAATTACGAAGGATGTGAGAATCTACGAATATGAATATATTTTAATCATATTATAGTGGATTTAAAAATATTGGTATAGATTTATTTATATTTAAAAAAGAGTTAAAATGAAAATGCTTTTTAAATCTTCAGCACGATAACTGCTGTATTTAGTATAAAGTATACATCATTAAACATGAAGTTCTGGAAAGAATTAATCATCTATTTTTCGAATGTGTTCTTGATTGGATTTTTGAATGACTAAAATATTTATCATCAAAAGTATTTCCAATGGGAGAACTATAGAGTGAATATCATAAAAAAATTTATTAAATAATTCCGTAGTTATTACAAAGAAACACCAGATGATTGAATATCCGTTATTTTTAAATAAGTATAGATGAATCTACATGATTAATTAATGTTCCTAGAGTTAAATTCAAAGTCACTGTCCTGATCATATGCTAAAATTTTATATATATCAATAAAATACCGTAATTCAAAAGTTGTTATGAAGAAATATTTGAAATTTAAAATTTCACCTTTTTTAAATGGTTATAAATAAATGACTAAATGATACGGCTTTGAATAAGTTTTTGACAGCAAAACATCACTACCAAATTTCATAAAAATCTAACTTATGAGTAATACAAATTTTTCCAGTGGGGGGACACAAACATCTGATGGACAGACAAGAACATGGTCTTAAAAAGAAACACAAAAAGTTCAATAATAAGAATGAACATTTATTATGCTTATTGAATAAACGTGACAAATGCCAAATAAGCATTCGTCATACTTACTCAGCATGATTTTAAAACCATGTAATTATTTTACAATTTCAGAAATCTGCAATAAAATATGTCGGTGTATTTATGATTGTTTCCTCTATAAACAAGAGTTTATAAATATTTAAAAATTTTGACAAATTATTTTTCAAATAAATAAAGTTGATCTATTAACTAAAATAAAATAAATAAATAAACTGAAAATTAATATAGATAAAAATTAGATCATTGAAACACAGCACTAAATGGTAGCATAAATAAACAATATTCATTCATCTAGTGTTGTGTTTCAATGATTATTTGTTTACTACTAATGATAAAGTTTTACAAGTTTTATATATAATATGTTAATACAAATAAATTATATAAATCATAAAAAGTGGCACGATTTTTTTACAACAAAAATAATAATACGTGCCATGTGAAAAGTTAGATTGGGTTAGCCTACTGTACATAGCGGCATTTTTAAAGCCCAGTACAGGTTTTAACAGCCATGGTGGAGTCAACTGGAAGGTTAAAAGATAGAGTTTAATGAGCCGGGCCCAGACCCCTCCTGGAAAACAGGAGGTATGAGACTTGATTTAAACTACGGACCCTCCAATGTGGCAAGCTATTGTTTTACCATGTCGCCATCTGGCCGATTGTGATGAAAAAGTCTTCGATTTGAAAAAATAAACATAAAAGCATCGAATCACAAATTTTTAATTACTTGTCAATAAATTTTTTTCCCGCAAGAATCAATTCTAAAAGTACATCAATAATTATTTATTCATTAGCTATATATGCATAAGCTTTATAAATAAAATAAATTTTAAATATTTTTAACTATTCCTTTTTTTTTTAAATAAATTATTCCATTTCTAATGATAGGTCATTGAACAGATAGCGATCAGTGTAAAAATTTCCTTTAATTTCAAATTAATTAAATTTTTAAAAAATTATAGCTATCACACTAATTCGTATTTTTCCATACGCGATGAAATGTTATTTTTATTTTTCATATTTGTTTTTATTTGATTTTCCTAGATATCGTATGTTATTTATACAAAAATAAAAATAATAATTCTGTTTTGCTATTATAAAAATATATATAAGATAACACATAAATAAAACACTACTGTGCTCTTACTTTGAACTTTAAAACTTTAATAAACAATGGAAATTTTACACTGTATGTTGTTAATACGCAATATCTATAAAAATACAATACATATAGTGTACTGCAATTCAATTATAACGCGAATTATTAACGGAATTGTTTGAATCTAATAAATGTTTCGCACGAAGTAATATTAAGAAATTATATTAATGTATTACATTTAATAATTATATCGTGTCTCTAGAGCTGAGATGTAATCATACAAATTAATCAAGTAAATGTGCTTGGATTTTGAATGTATCAGTCAACGTGATATAAAATACAATTAGATTCTTATTGCAACTTATAATTTATGATGATATTTTCCGAGGAAAGTGTCCAATTTCATGAAAAAAATATTTATTTTAATATTTTTTCGAAAAATGTTCTATTTCACCAAGGAAATACTTTTAAATTTAATCCAATAAAACAATAATTTTTATTCTGCTTGGTTTCATTATTATATTGATAGAATATTATTCCAAATGTTTTGTTTTCATTTATAGACATAAATTCTAAAATAAATATGCATTGGTCTGTGATTTAGAATAAATAAATTTAGAGGATTTGATAAGATATTATTCTGTGAATCAATCTCTTTATTCAAAATATTTGTGATAATGTAAAATGTAATTGGATTCGATTATTTAAATTATCGGACCGGAAATATGCCATACTGTATTTCCATCCAGAAGCTATAGGATTAATTCTGAATCCTGATTTTCATATTTTTTAGGAGAGATCGGATCCGAATTCCTGAATTTCTATCCTTATCTTAAGCAATACCTGAGAATTCACAGATTTCGGCTAACCCATTGTAGGTTCTCAAACAGGTACCACCGTGTATATTCATTTTGTAGATTCAGTGGTATAAATCGGCTATTTAAATTACATAACGCATTTATTTAGAGAAGAGAATATTTTTATTATTAACTACATTTTCAGCATCATCCCAGAATACACAATCTAATATTGATAAAACAAGTTATCATTTAAATATTTTACAATACAATATAATACATAATATAAACATTTTCTTCCTTTCTTTAGCACGTTTTATGATATATATATACATGTACAGTAGTTCATTCTCTTGAAATTAAAATGAATCTTTCTGAAAGAAAAATGACTAAAATATTCCAATCTTAAAGGAATGTAAAATAAAACTTCGTTGATCACAGCTGTATTCGTCACAAATTTTCAAAATTTCAATTAAATGATACCCTAAAAAGTTAATTTTAGTAATTAATTTTTATTTAATTACTAAAAACAAATTATATTAGAAGTATTGTTGGATTTATTATATTAGAAGAAAATATGTTATTTACCAAATGAATTAATAATCGAAATATAAAAATAACTTAATAATTAATATTTAAAACAAACAAAAATGTTATATATTTTAAACAAGATTAAAATCCTTTATTTTCAAAGAAAATAATTTTAGCTACTTAGAGATGTTCCCGCTAAATTTCATTATTTATCAATATTATGTTGAAACAGATTGCTTCATTTAAAATACGATATACGACAAATATTTATTTCGTTACTTTTTATCTGTTTTATTCTAAAGTTTTGAGAAACTAGATAAAGAATTATGTATTAATACTATTTTGTAAACACTATTCGACCATTCAACCAGAATTACGAACAACAACAACCAGAAAACAACAGACTGTCTCGTATAAAGATTGATAAATATTAGTTAGAGATGTACGCTTAAGTTGTTTGGAGATTAAATTTCGAAATTTTAATTCTTCTTTTTTAATTAAAATTTGATGGAAATTTTTATGCTTAAAATATTAAATTGAATTTAATCCCAAAAGCATTTGTTAAAATTAAAAGTTTTATTCATATTATATATTTAAATGAGATGTTAAAAAATAAATTTAAAATTATAATTTTATTTTAATAGAACATAAATAAAAAAATTCTAATAAAATTATCGTTTACTTATTAAAATTCAAATTTATAATAATAATTCATCATAATATAAGTATAGAAACTTATTTTTAATATAAGTTAGTCTACTTGAAATTTTTGCTTTAATTTGAAGGACATTTGAATCCCATCTGATTATCTGTCATATAAAATATAATATTTTATATGATATATTTCAATAGAATTTAATAACAACTTACCTTAGGATTTCTTTTTTGGTTATATTCCAGAGGACGAGCTTCTCCCATTGCTTCTCTCATCATTGTAGGAAGATAATAATTTGAAAGCGAATCTATATTAAAAAATAAAATAAAACATTAGGATTTCTTGGAATTATCAGAAATTAATCATTAATATAAGCGTTCTAATATTATAATTAAAAGTGTTTTTTAACTCAAAATTATAGGTGAAAATACGATAGTAAATAATGACAATTTAAACTTTTTAAATTTAATTATAGGCCAATATTTATATATATATTAAATTATTACAAATAATAAATAAAAATGAGAATTAACCTGTAGTTAAATCACCCGGATGTATGAATAAGCTCTCCTGCATCATTGGATAAAGCACCTTAGGCCACAAAAGGCTAAAAGAATAGACTACAGCAACCAAAGTAAAAATGCTCTTTCCGGTTCCTACATGTAAAATCATCGTTGACAAAATATCTTTCCGTCTTACAAAATTTTCAAATAGATAGAACGTTCATCCAGAGCATTCCGCATCCTTCGTCCTTCTGCAGACGGCAATTCGATGTCGTTTCCATGGGAACGGAAATGCCAAGCTTGTTTAAAAAATAACTTAAAGATCGATACTTTATACGAATTCTTACGAATTATTATTTTGAGATATTGATAAATATAGCATTAATAGTTTAATCACTAAATGACTTGAAAACTTCCAATTTATAATAAAATTAATATGTTCTGACATTTCTGGACAGTTCGTCAACGCATAAATTACTGTACATTACGCAAAAAAATCATTGGCATCATCTACGACGTCATTTTTGTCTTAAATTTTAAAATTTAATCGTAGGACTATTATTGGCTAGCTAATTATATAATAATTTATGAATATTTTTAATATGTCCTTTAGATCAAAATTTATCCCGTGTTATAATCTTTTTATTATCTTCAGAAATAGAAAAAAATAAGCAAATAAATATTTTATTTTTTATCACAAATGAAAAGAAAATTTTTAAATTAACTTTTTCCCGTATTTATGCCCTAATATAAGTTTTAACATTTGTCATTTTAATTCTTATGAAATAGTTCAGATTTTATAAATATCGAAAGTATGATAAATACTATACTTTAAAAGGAAAAAATAGTAATAATTAAACAAAATTTGGAATTTTTTTTTACTTACATCTTATTTTGTATTTGCTGTATGTATTAGTATTATATTGATGTAAGTTGTTATGAATGAAGCATATGTAAAAACTGTAAATTATTTTAATTATTCTTATCAAACAGATTCAGAAATATTTTTATCAAAATATTTTTAGCCTAAATTTTAAAATATGATGATGATATAAGTAAGAGATATTTTCTAAAATTTTTACCAAGCTTAAATAATTGGTTTATTGTATCGTAGTGAATCAATCACCGACAAGTTACTATCGTTGATTACAGACAATGATATTGATTAAACGTGAAAGTGGAGAATGATGCCCTATACTTGATTGCTTTCGGAACCGATCTTTTAAACGTATTTACTAGAATAAATAAATTCCATATAATCTAATAAATATTTTCATATAAACTATTCAATGAAAAGAAGGCTACGATGAATTTTATTTTTTTTTTTGGAAAAAGTGAGAGCTAATATACAGGGTGTTCCAAAATGATCTTTACAACTTTGATCACGTATATTTCAGAAATGGGGATAGGTAGAAAGGTGCGGCTTGCGGCATAATGTTCATACACACACCTAAAGTTTTCTTTTTTTTTTTTTGCAGGTTAGTCATTGATAATGTTCACACATAACTGAAGTTCTGTTTTTTTTTTTTTTCTTTTTGTTTTTGCAGGTTAGTTATTGACGAAAATGGCCACCCCAGCAAATGGCACAGTGTGTGGAATGGTTGATAGAGACCAAATCTGACACCCAGGTTCAGCGGAACTTCCGGACACGTTACAGAAGCACACCACCATCACGTCCGACCATCAGACAGTGGTACACGAGGTTCAAGGAATCCGGAAGTGTCATGAAGAGGACGAGTTCTGGGCGTCCGAGCACGAGTGATGCAGATGTGGAACGGGAGCAACAGACATTTATCCGGAGCCCAACCATATCAATTTTATTTTTGGTTTTGGATCTGACTGATATTGTTTTTTCTTTTTAAGTCGCTTAAATTACATTTTCTAGAACAGACTCACAATTTCTACGCATATAGTCAGGTGGCTCGTACATAGAGACTGCGGAATTGCAGCACCCTCAATTTTTCTCGATATATAAATATATTTATTAATTTATTTATATATGCTTATAATATTTATCATCAACAATCCTATACAATTCTCTTATTTTGTATAAAAAATAATAATGCGGCACTGTCCGCAGTGGCGGAACTTAAAAATTTTGGCCCCTCGCAAATTATTATTCGGGCCCCTATTACAGAAAAAATTTTTTATCTGGATAATTTTTATTAGAGACTAACATAAAAAAGAACAAAATTGCATCATTTAAAATACAATGGAAATTATTAAAAGAAAATATATTTATCAAAAATATTTCATATGATTATTATCTGTGTGTAATAAATAGTTTTATAGATATTGAAATTTTTTTAAAATTTGAACTAATCACTAATTTCAATGGAATTTCATACAAACTTCAAATTTAATAGACAACAACTTGACTAATGTGGAACGATTTCTCATAAATATTTTACAGAGTGAGATAAACATGTATAAAATTATTACGTAATAATACTATTTTTGTAAAATATGACCCAAAGCTTTCATAATAGTTATTTCTTCTATTATTTTAATTTTCACTAAATAATGTTTAAAATCATTTAAACATATAAATTTAAGGTTGTTTATATAAATATTATAAAGTTAGCTTTAGTAAGCTAATTAATATTTACGGAAAATTACTAATTCATATCAAAACACTAACAAAATTTTAAATCTAAAAATTGAAAACATGATTAAACTATGTAAGTTTGGAATTTCTGGAACTAGAACAATAGAAACTAATAAAGAATAAAAATATGCTTCAAATGATGGACAAAACATGCACTGACTGCTAAAAATATGGGTGTGTACCGCATTCTCAACAACTCTTCTTTATTGGTAATTTCCTAGAATGGAATAAAATATTTTGTATGTTTTAAAAATGTTATTATATAAATTGCATAAAATATCACAAAGAAATTTATAGTAGTAAATCGCAGATAAGGTTATATGTTACATTCTTGAAATACATTCGAAAGTTTCTTCTCTAAAATGAAATAATTAATTTTTAAATAGTTAGCATTTTTGTATTATTAAACAAGTTTAAATTTTCTTCGAATTTATAAATAATTTATTTTTATTATTCGTTTCACGAACTAAAATTAAATTCTAAAATTTGTTGTATTTAAACATTAAAGTTTGACTTTTAAAATTATTAGCCACGTTCCGACCTTTGTGTTAAGGTTAATAGAAATTATTATTAAATTTATAAGATGTTACATTTGTTAAATAGATTAGAAATTTCATAAAATTTTATGAATTGTAATTTTATTGTATCCGTGACTCTTTCAATTATAAAATTTTATTCTTAAATCTTTTTTAATTTAAATCATTTATAATACTTTATTTGATAAGTTATATTGCACATATTTTTAAACATAATCCTTTTATTAGTTTTATACAGTTTAAAAGTTTTATAATAACTATAAATAAAACAGTCGGTCAAGTTTTAATTTCACTAGAGCACAAAATCAAATTAGATATACTGTATTTGCAAAATATTTAACTTTTCATAAACTATGTTCTATAGATATTACAATAAAATCTTCTCATTTATGTACATTCATGTAAATACTATTATCAAAGCTTCAGATTTATACATGGTGATGTATAAATTGCTTTTAATTATTCATTGAAGGTGTTTGTGATCGTATTTATGCTTTTATTTTAAATTTGCATATTAATGTTGAATTAAAAGTAAGAACATTTCTTCATTGTACAATTATATTGTTATCAGGAAAATTTACCTGGAAATATATAAGAAGTACATAATGTACGGTATACACTTCTTGTATATTTGTATTTTATGCATTTTTACTATTGAATAAAATTGCATGGAAAAATCATAACACTGGTGCAATATTCTCAAGAGTCGAATTAAATAAAGTTGATTTATTTACTCTTAAAAATAACAGAACTTTTTCCAATGGCTTATCCAATGATAAATTGTATTTGGAATCGTAGAATGATTCAACTTTTTCCAACTTGATATTCAATACTAGAACAATTCAAATGTAAAATATAAAAATTAAAAATAAAACAACGTTAAATAATGTTCTCAACATTATTTTATTAACATTGTTTTATTTATAATTTTATTACATTACATTGCCAGTTTATAAAAAGCAAAAATATTTCATATGATTATAATCTGTGTGTAATAAATAGTTTTATAGATATTGAAATTTTTTAAAAATTTGAACTAATCACTAATTTCAATGGGATTTCATACAAACTTCAAATTTAATAGATAACAACTTGACTAATGTAGAACGATTTCTCATAAATATTTTACAGAGTCAGATAAACATGTATAAAATTATTACGTAATAATACTATTTTTGTAAAATATGACCAAAAGCCACGCATGCTTCTCATTTCATTCTTCATATTACATGGAGAATTGAATATTATTGTCACTATATATTTTATCATGCACTATATACTTTCAGAAATATATAATTAAACTCTCTTCGGCTGTTTCTGGTAGGCTATATATCGGATAAAAAAATTCATCCTTTTATTCCAAAAACAAATGTAGTTTATAGATACATAATATACAAATTTAAAAGTATAAAGATTTATATAGCTTAATAATACGTTTAATAGGAGCATTCGACTTTTTTCTACTTACTTTATAGAGTTAAGTAATATATATTCTCGATTGATGAAAAGAATCGCGAAATTTTACATATAAAGAAAAAAGAAATGAATTAAATTCTCCGTTTTATAATACTAGAAAATAAAATATGATTACATATTAAATGAATTTGAATATAAGAAATATATATATATTCTGTAATATGCATAAACTGAATGAAGATTATTTTAATGAAAAGATAATGCATAATAGTTACTTCCATATTATAATAATGACATACTTATCAAACAGATAGCAGAAAAGTCAGAAGTTAGCATTCTATTGATTCATTGTTTTTTTTCTTTTGTTTCACCCAAATAAAACAAATTTCGTATTTAATCGTAAAATTATAGTCTTTATTAGCAATAAGAGAGAACATCCTATAGCAGGAAAGTTCCGCACTTCGAAGAAATTTTTTTGCCAAAGCAATATTTTTTAAAATTGAAAGATTAAATCATATCAGCATCTTTGTTTCTTATCTTGATGACCAAATAAGTTATCATTCTAATCTTTCAAACAAAACTTTTATTAGGTTGTTTGGTTAAATTATATAAAGTTTTAATAAAACTACGTTAAAGCACATGATTTTCACAATTTAGAGCAATAATCGAAAAATTTTATTATAAATTTGTATGTTCATGTTTAAGTGAAAAAATATATTCGTTTGACTTTTGCTCTATATCATATTTTATTTTTATTTGTTTCAATTAAAAGAATATTCAACTATGTTCATGTTTAAGTTAAAAAAATATATTCATTTGACTTTTGCTCTATATCATATTTTATTTTTATTTGTTTCAATTAAAAGAATATTCAAGTTTTCACGATTGATCGGGTTAAGATTACACATATTTCTAGTTTTTCTTTTTTTCTTGGGGATTTGAGTTGACCTATTGTTCTACCTTCTTGACTCTATCCTTCACTTATTGACACCATCACGAATATGGACACTTCAAGATTAACTCTAAAATGATCTTATTGGTTAGTATCTAACAAATACGATAAGCAGCTTAAGAAAAAGGATTAGTTGAGTAATAATAATTGTAACTGAAAATATATTTCAATTCATTCCGAAAAGATTTATCAGAAATCTTTTGAAAAGTATATCATCAAGAAATTTTAGTAGACGTACAGTGGATAAATGATAGAAATGAGTAGACAAAGATAAAATCCTATATGAGGACATGTTTCTTTTTATAATCCAATTATCTCTTCAGCCGAAGAATGGAGATTGAGATAACACTAATAGAGTGTTATAGAATTGAGATAACAATAATAGACTGTTGTGGAAACAGCAGTCTATTATTGTTATCTCAATCTTCACTCTTCGGTTGAAGAGACGGTTGGATTATTAAAAAAGGAATCATCATATACAATTTAACCTTTGTCTACACAAATTTCGGTATTTTGTAATATTATAATTCAAAAAATTATAATTAAAATATTTTATAATTTCATTTTTATTCATAACCGTAAAATTGCATTGAAAAAATAAGTTCTAATTTAATATTATTATTCACTAAAAAGTTTGAAATTTATTTAAATATACTGTAGAGTAAGACCCCTCTTAACGCTGCCCCGTTTAACACTGTTTCGATATAACGCGGTTTTTTTTCGAATTCTACTTTTTGATGCCAGGCCCGTGACAAAAGTCACGGATGTCACACCCTCTCGGCGGCTCTGATTGTTTATGTTAATTTTCAATTCTATATTTTTCAGAAAGTAAAAAATTTGTAATTATTATTATTTTTTGAGTGAAATGTAAGGATGGGTTCGAAGAGAACTGACCAGAGGAATAATTCCGAAAAGAACACTCGATTGAGCAAAGAGACGAAAAACAATTTGTAGGTAAAGTGCAGAAAGGTAGAACAATTAAAATATAACTCGAGTATGGCGTTCCTAGGACAAATGTGGTAACGTTTTGCCACAGAGAGAAGATTATGGGTGTTAGAGTGTCTGCTGGAAGACTTCATTCCAACATCCAAGGGTTAATAAATTGTGTTGTGTATAAAATAGTGTTTTTTGTAATTTAGTGTGTTATACAATAATAAAACACATGTAATATTCTTGTGTTTTTTGTAACTTAGTGTGTTATATAATACTAAAACACATATAATAAAGTAAATAATATAGTATATCTCTCTCGCCTCACCCGTTAGCGGACTGGGATGGGGACCAATAGCGAATTAATTTATTTTACATAGTCTTATATGGAAAATATTGTCCCGCAATTCGACATTACTTCGGCGACGGATTAGTTTCGAATTGCGAGGCACCACTGTATATCAGTAATATATTCCTATATTAATTTTTACTGGAACATGTTTCATTTCATGATTTCTCTTAAACTTTTCGTTGTAATGAAAAAATTTGTGTCTTGATAAAATAATTTTTATATAATTTATAAAATACAGATTTATGTGTTTTTTTTTTTTCCATTTAAACTCTTAGAGATATGATGAAAAATATTGTTTATCATCAAAATGAACACGACATTGCATTCTCACTTCTGTCTATGAAACCTAATATTTTTGTTTTGCAAAATTTTCACTAGATGGCACTAGGCGTTACAACAGAGCAAGCAACAGAGAGATAACATATGGCTGACCTTTATGTATTATTTTTTATAGTTTTAGATGGTAATATTTGTAGATTTTTATATAATTTATATGCATTTTAATATTTCCTGGCAATATGTATATATATATATTGTATATATTGATATGGATAAATAATTTTTTATAATTTTATTATTTTTTAGTTTCCATTTAAACAAAAAAAAAAAAAGTAAGAAATCGAAAATGTGTAAAGACTAGAGAAATCAATACAAAATAACTTAAATAACTTTTATTAACGATTTATACAATTTTCTTTTAAATAATAAACTTCCAAATATATTTGTTAAATCAATTAAATAATATGGAGATGAATTTATAAATTTTGCTGCAAATCGTTTCTACTCATGTAAGCCAGAATTCCTGCACCGAAAGAATCCCCCATAACGTTAACAGTAGTCCTCCATCTATCTCTACAAAAAAAGAAAAAAAAAATTACAAATAAAAACAGAAATTTTATTGAGAGAAAAATTATTTATAATTAAACATTGATTTATTTTTCTTTTAAAATACTCTGAAACTTGAAACCATTAATTTAAACATTTTGAATTAACAGACTAGTTATAAAATTACAAATAAAAACAGAAATTTTATTGAGAAAAAAATTATTTATAATTAAACATTGATTTATTTTTCTTATAAAATACTCTGAAACTTGAAACCATTAATTTAAACATTTTGAATTAACAGACTAGTTATGTAGACAATATTCAACACATTAAATATCGAACTAGATCAAAATTCCGACAATTCAAATTCTGAAAGTCCGAATCACGACAAAACCGAATATCGAGTTCCTTCAAATCATATACAAGTACTCCTCATTTAACGACCTACTTGCTTAACGACTGCTCGAACTTACGTCCAAGTTTTAGACTTCTATTGCCCGCACTCGTATTTCCAAAAATCTGATGAAGAAAATATTATGTGCATAGTTAAGATATAAATGTCTTTACAATCATGAGAACTTAAGCGAGTAACTTGTTCTAAATATATAAACTAGTTACTCGCTTACCGATCAAGTGGGTAAGCGAATAACTTGTCGAACAGAACTCGGTCGTTAAGTGAGAAGTACCTATATTAGAAGTCATGAGAACTTAAGCGAGTAACTTGTTCTAAACATATAAACTAGTTACTCGCTTACAGACCAAGTCGGTAAGCGAATAACTTGTCGAACAGAACTCGGTCGTTAAGTGAGAAGTACCTATATTAGATAATTTATAAAAGTAACTGCATAACACGAAATCTTTTTTCCTAATTAAATATTAGAAAAAAATTCTTTTTGGACATTTGATTTAAATTATTTTTATGACTGAAACCACATCATAATTTAAATTATTTTTATTGTTATTGTCGATCATTATCTATAAATGCTTCAATAGTTTAAACTTTTTGGAAAATGTTTAACCCAATAAAAATATTTTACTATATTTCAAACAGGAAATAAATATTTACAGTAATATGTTTATAAAAGATATGGAACTGATTCGAAAAATATTTATTATTTTTACTAAAGAGTAAAGAGAAAAGCTACTTCAATAAAAATAAAATTTATCATCTGTTGAATTTGCTATCGTTCACAAAACAGTTGCATTAACAATAGCATTTAGATAAATTTTGACAAGTGGGGAATTTGCATAGAATTTATTTATGGTGAATAGGAATCCTAAGAGATATGATTCCTGAAAAAAAAAAATTAAAAAAAGTCAATTGCCATTTTTGATCCGATTTTTAAGTAATAACTAATATTGTACATTATTAAAAGTAGTTGATATTTCATTCTTTCCACTAGCAGCCAACTGAGCAACAAAATAAAATTTCGTCTATTAAATTATTTAATTTTATTATTTTTTGTTATACAGGTAATATAATTTAATACATATTCATTAATATGTTTTATATTAATCAATAGTAAAGTTAGATAACCGATGAAATTAAGTGTATGCACAGTAATTAGTTATTTTTAAAGTGTTAATGTTTAATATACTGTATATATATATATTAGTTATTATTCTCGTCATTTTTTGTTTTTATATGATAATAGAGATAATCCCAAAATATGGATAATTTAATAGATCTTAACAATCAGTGGATGATGACGGAATGACGACATTGTTTAAGGTTAGGAAGGTAAGTTAAACAGGCATATCGCACGAGGGATATACTGTATCTGGCGAGGGCCATTTATAAAGCCCATCACAAGCTGGCCAATACTCATGATGGGGTCAATCGGAATGTTGAAGGATAGGATTCAAAGGGCCAGGCCCGGACCCCTTCTGAAAATCTGAAAATGTGGGACCTGGATCCTCCAGGGTGTTAAGCAGCGTTGCCAGACGTCCCGAATTTTGCGGGACGTCCCGCTTTTTGAACAAAAATAGATTGTCCCGCGCGGGACAGCTAAATTCACGAATTATTCAAAAATTTTGTTTTGAATTTAATTTGATAAGACCATCTATTGACGTGATTGCGAAAAATTCGGAAGACTCAAGTGGACAAAAATGGCATCAGTTATTTAAGTTATTCTCGGAAAAAGATACTAAAAATATGTACAAATTAATTTCATTTATAATAAGCATACCGACATCTAATTGCTATCCCGAACGAGTATTTTCTCAGATGAATTTAAAATGGTCAGAAGCAAGAAACAGATGTTCCATTGAGCTGATAAAATCGGAATTACTTGTTCAGTTCAACTTGCAATACTCATGTACTGAATTTTATCACTATATAAAAAACCAGAAAGAAATTCTTTCTAAAGTAAAATCTTCAGCCAAATACAAATAAGTAAGTTTCTGAAAAATATTATATTGTTTAGTAATTGTAAATGTGTATTTAGATTAATAAACATTAAGAAATATTTTGCTCTGTACATTTTATTACGTTGTCCCGCTTTTTGCACCTTGATCCCGAATTTTTTCAAATTATATTGTAAAAATACCGATTTGGTAAAATAATAATATGGCAACGCTGGTGGTAAGCCACAGCTTTACCACGCGGCCATCCGGCTGACTACGACATTATTTAAAAGACAGATCAAAGAATGCCAGTTGACATTTCTGCTAGATTTTTGTTTAATGAGTAATCACCTTACTTCTACCATACTTAAATTATATGCATATTTCCCCCACTTGCCAAAACTTATCTAAATGCGATTTTTTATGAACAATTGTAAATTCAGCAGATGATATTTTTATCGAAATGAAAAAAAAAAATTCATTAAAATCGCGAAAATATTCATATTTTGTAAAAAAAAAACAATAAATATTTTTCCGAATCAGTTCTGTTTTTTTGTAAAAATAGTATTGAAAATGTTTTGTTCTATAAAATGAAATTTTTTTCCAAAAATTTAAACTGTTGAAGCTTTTAAATAATGGTCAAGAATGTCAATAAAGATAATTACGAATATTAATTTAAATCAAATTTTCAGAATCAGTATTTAAATAAGAAAAAACTCATTTTATACACTCACTTTTAATGATTTTGTAAAATACAGTAAATACAATGTAGTGTATACAATGAGTGTCTAAACAGAAATGCAATACTGTGTATGTAATGCACAACTTAAAAAAATTATATTTACAGTATTTTGGTTTTGTTGGGGTTTTGAGTGGTAATGATTAAAGATAAATATCAGTCATATATTAGAATAGTGTGGAATGGTGAATATTGTTGATTTATGTTATAAAATAATTTAAATAATAGTTATTACTCACAAAAACCAATCTACTACAAAAATCAGTGCCACATCTTCGGCAGGTAATCCAATAGCATTGAGAACCATCACCATTGTAACCAATCCCGCTTGGGGTATTCCAGCTGCTCCTATACTTGCCGCAGTTGCCATGATGCTATGAAATAAAATTTACTAATTATTAAAAATTTATTTCTTTAAAGGAGGCTTAAATTATCAATAAAAATAACCTGACAGCAGCAATTTTCCCTGGATCCATAGGAATCTGTCGTAACTGAGCTATAAATATAGAAGCTACCGCTTCATAAAGGGCTGTGCCATCCATATTTATTGTGGCACCGATAGGTAAACAAAACTTGGCAATTCTAATATCGATGTTATTTTTCTTATTGGCGCATGATATAGTAATTGGAAGAGTCGCCGAACTAAATAAATGAGGAAAATAACAAATTAAAATACAGTTCATAAAAATAATTGAAATATTTGCATACCTTGAAGATGTAGCGAAAGCTGTGACCATCGCCTCTGACATTCCATACATAAATTTGTATGGATTTTTCCTAGTCATCAGAAAATACAGAGCGGGAAGTACGCAAAGGAAATGGATGAGAAGTGCCAAAATAACTGTACCAGTGTACATTGCCACTTTAGCAGCAACTGCACCCATGTCCTCCATCTGCACGACTTCTCCAATAATCAGAAACATTACGCCGAACGGTGACAGCCTAAAAAAAGATTAAAAATTTTATAAATATTAAAATAAAATTGAAAAGATATTAATAAAAAATTACCATATGACTTTAGTTGAGATATCCAACATGATATCACTAAAACAAGTAAAGAAATCCAGGACGGATTTGGAAGCTTCTTCCATTTTACTGAGAGTCAATCCTATTAAGATAGAGAACATAATGCAGCCTAGTATATTGGTTCTTCTTACATTTTCTTTGCTGATCTTCCACGAATAATAATCTGTAAAATAAACAGGAATGTTAAATATTTTTATTGTTTTATTTATTTTCTATTTTAAAATATTACCTGTTATGTTAGTTATTTCAGTCGCTGTCTTATTAGGATCAATCAGAATTGTAGACGTCTTTTAAAATAATTAATTAGAGATCATTAATCGAAATAAAGGAAGAAGATATAAAATGAATAATGAAAATATTTCTTACTTGATAAATTGTAGCCTCTATAATATTCGGCGGGAAAAGATTTCTGTAAGAAAAAGAAATCGAGAAATGCTAACTATATTTTATTTATTTTTTTAATACAGCATTATTTTTTAAAATATATTATTCTAAATATTATTATGAACTTGTGAATTATAAAATTATTTAAAATCATTCTTTTAACAGACCCATCTGCGGCCTCAAGTCAAATTTGGGCAAGAATGTTAAGAACTTAGGTTAGACTACGTTAATCGAGCCGTAGTATTGCGCTCGAGATATTCTATAACTAGGACCACTATTTTGACGTCCACACTCACCGTGGGAATAGTAATTAATAATTACTAATTATTGATAACTTAAAGAAACTATAACTTGACCACAGCATTGGAAAGCAGTATTAAGCCATCCCATAAACTTAATAATGCCTTCCGATGCTGTCGTCAAGTTTTTCTTAAAGTGAATATATATATATGTGTGTGATAAATTCGCCATATTGCACGAGAGATATTCTGTATCTGGCGACAGCCACTTAGATCCCATTACAGGTTGACCAACACCCATGTGGGGTCAACTGGATAGTTGAAGGATGGATTCAACGGGCCGGGCAAGTCGCCATATTGCACGAGGGATATTCTGTATCTGGCGACAGCCACTTAGATCCCATTACAGGCTGACCAACACCCATGTGGGGTCAACTGGATAGTTGAAGGATGGATTCAACGGGCCGGGCCGGACTTTCCTGAAAAACTGGAGGTGGGACCCGGATCTCCAGAGTGGTAAGCCACAGCTTTACCACGCAGCCATCCGGCCGAGGATCCCAACATGGAACGGAGTTTAAAATCAAAAACCAGGTTTAAAAGATTTGTTAATTTAACTCCATATAAATACTTACGAAGAGATTTTCAGAAAATGAAGCAGACCTCTCTTCTGAGTTATTTAAAGCAATCATCTGATAGCGGCCATCACCCATCCACCAGCACGATGTCTAGACATGTTTCAAATTATTTTAATGTATGAAAATCGTTTTCTACTGATTGTTATTTCAAATGTTTTTTTGCATTTAGAGTATTGTAATAAAAAGTATTGCAAATGTTTGACTCTCTTAGATTCCCAAATCTACATCTCTCATAGAAAGTTAACGTCAACCGCAGTATTTACCGGAACATAACCCCGTGGTTGACTGAGAATTACCGTATATGGCAAATGATGCTTCTTCATGGTTTAATTGCAAACTTATCCAGTTTACAAATCCATAAGGTCAATGCCCAGCCCGTTGAACAGCATTTCTCCAACTTCCAGTTGAGTCCACGACGGACGTTGCGAAACCCCAGTCTGTCTCAGGATCAATGTAGTTGCTGCCAAAAGTGAAATGAAAATTTGGGTGGCTTAAGAGGAGGCATATCTTCGTCTGGCTTTGGACAGCCAGACGAGATAAGAGGAAGTCTCCTGTTTTTAAATTGTGCCCCGGCAGACACACTAGCTGTATTATACTAAGCATTATTTTTCAACAAAACTTATTGATAGCGAAAACTACGGATGTAGAACTGAAATTTACGAACATTTTCTTCTGTATAATAAATTTCAACACCCTTATCCTAATTGAATTGCTAAACAAGTAGATACTAGACATATTTGAATTGTTAAGATTCCGTTATAAATCACTTTTTGAGCGAGAGATCCAGATGAACTGGATTATGTTGGGAGCAAATCAGAATTTACCAATTCATTATTAATGTATCTTTTACAAAACTGCCATTTCTCCGTTTATATAAGCGATTTTGGATATAAAATACACATATAGTATGATATTACAAATATTGTAATGTGTTAAGTGCAACTGTATAATAATAACCAGAAATAGGAACAATCCAGAAATTCGTAATGATCAACAATATTCTGAATCTACTATATATTCACGAAAACAGATGTTATTGTTGTTGTTCGATATGTACTTTTACTCAACTTTCAAGAATAATTCCTAAAAATTATGTAAAAATTTATGTTAAATTTCCAGAAAAATTGAGAGGATATTTCTAATTAGATAAGAGAAAAACATTTATACTTTACCAACTGACATTAAAGTTATTAACGTTATGATCTTAAATACTAAGCTTAATTACCAATATGAAAATTGAAAAGTATTAATAATTTATTTTAATAAAATTTTGATAGCAGGTTTATCTTTTTATATATTGCATTTATAATTGATAAAATCAATTACTCTCTATAAGAAAAAAGATCAATAATTGAAAGATTATCAGTCAATATCATTATCAATCCATAACCAA
The DNA here is from genome assembly GCA_000484575.1 of Olivierus martensii. Lineage (NCBI taxonomy): Eukaryota > Metazoa > Arthropoda > Arachnida > Scorpiones > Buthidae > Olivierus > Olivierus martensii. The sequence goes on from AYEL01092406.1 coordinate 57,035, forward strand.
GGACTATGGTATATTTCCTATTAATATAACAGTTTATAAATGCTTTTTCATATTAAATATACACTGTAAATTATTTTGAAGCCTGTTTTAATGTAGTTTTGAAAATAAAATAAAAAAATTTTAATATGAATACTATTTATAATTTTTATTCTTATTAACTTATATAAAATTTATCATCTAATAAAACAAAAAATAGTTTTATATTTCAAAGTAATTAAACTCTATTTCTAAAAATAAAATATTTTGAATTTTTTTTATTTATGCAATTAAAATACAAACTTAGATATCTTAATCAGCATTTGAAATTAACTTTTTTTAATATTACATAAGGGAAAAAAATCTTTTAAAAAATTAAGTATAAAAATATTTTACTAAATAGTCTGTAATACATATTTTATATATTAATGAATAAATAAAAAGAAAAGAGAGAGAGAGAGAGAGAGACAGAAATTTATGAAGTTTAAGATGAAAGCAAATAATTCAATGAAAATTAGAGATGAATAAAATTTGCAATAATAAAATAAATTAATTTCCTGGTCTTACATTAAGATATCACAAACATTCCTTTTAACAAGATAAACTTTTCAATCACATAATGTGAATAATAAAATATATCTGCTGTACAATTTATAAACTTTAAATCATATATATATAATTTTATGTTTAACTTTTTAAAATAAAACATATCTTAAGTATGAACATGATTAACAGGAATATTCTTTTTTTGTTCCATAATGGATTTTGCATTTTGTGTGCTTGCATCACTGTTCTCTATAGCAAGTCCAGATATCACAGTCATAGGGCTTAATTTTTGTAAATATATTAATGAATTTTTTATGTTACTTTTTTGATCATCATTTGATTTGATCTCATTCATTTGAATTAACTTATCATTAGACTTCATCAATAATAAAGGTCTCTGACTCTGTACAGTTTTAATGTCTTGAATTGAAGGTGATGGCTTACTTGTTTTATTAGATGATCCATTTATTATAGAGCCCAAAACTTGGTTTTGTGAATTACTCATACTCATTACTTGAACCAAATTGGTCTGCTTCTTAAGAGATGTTTGTTTAATTAATATATTTGGAATCGTTCTGATATTCTTATCAATGTCTTTCTGTTTTGCAATATTGACTACTGATGGTTTGTTGAGAACTAATGAATTTGTTGTTTTACTTGATGATAAACTGGAAACATTATTTGACTGCAAATCAAATTTTGATGGAATTATTTTTGTTGTTGTTTGTGTCAATCCAGTTTGAGAATTTTGATGATCTGATGTTGAGGAAATAATTGTTTTGGGATCAAATTTGGTATTAGCAGATAAAATTCTATTAGTTCTTTCAGAAAGCGGAATTGAAAAGCAATTTGTACTTGAAGCAATAGGACCAACTGCAGGAGAAACAGAAATCAATGGTGAGGAATGGTTGAGCGTGGATGATGCATTTACACTTATTTCTGTAGAAGTTGTTTTCATTTGAATGTCTTCTGTACATTTATCTTGATCATTTTGTACACTTTTAAAATAAACATTGTTGTCATCAGTATTTATTGTATTAACATTATTTGAAGTTAAGTTAATATTCTGTATACAATTAACTGAAGAGTTTACAGAATTAACTAATGAAATATCTTTCTTCTTTATCAATAAATGAGATGCTGCACTATTATTTTTTAATGGAGATAAAATAATTTTATTCTCATTCTTATCTGAATTTTTTGTTTTAGTCTCAGAATTTTGCATCAATGATATACACTGTACAAAAATTTTGTTTCCTTTCTGATCCACAATAGATAACAACTGTGATGTAGAATTTGATTGCACATACTGGGGTTTTTCAAGTAAAATATTATTATTCTTAGAAATAAATGATTTTGCTGGATCTGCTAATTTAAAATTATAAAACTGTAAATGATGAGAATTTTCCCCTTCACTGATTTTAGGATTTTCAAATAATTGCTTTTCTATCATATTTTTGCTTTCTTCTTGTTTTGATTCTAAATCTTTTATTTTATTGGAATTATTGTTTATGGAGATTTTCTTATTTTTCCAAGTTTCATTATTTGCTGACATCTCAGTATTATGATCATCGGATTTCAAAGGAATGTTTGATTCTAATTCTGATGAATCTAATTTTGATTCTAATTGTATAGTTGAGTCAAATGGGATTTCATTTTTTAATTTAAGTGAGAAATCAGCTGATTTAATTATTTTGGCAATTTCTTCAGATTTTGTTTTTCCAGTATTAATTTCTTTTCTAACTGAAGAACAAAATTCAATTTCATCTTTTAATTTATTTTGCTTAGTTTTTGAATTATCATCATGAATAATTATTTCTTCTCCATTTGACGATGATTTACTTAAATTATTTAATGACTTATTTTCTGATTGTTTATGAATTATTTTTTCAGGATGATCAGGTTTATTAGAAGATACAATTATTTGCCTCAATGTTTCCCATTCATATTGTCCTTTTGCTTGATTTGATGTATTAAAAATATAACTTTTCTTGGAATCATTATCTAAATTATATACCATATCTGAAGAATTGGAAACTTTATTTTTATTTGGTTTGGAATGATATTCTTTACTATACATATTCTTTTTCCTGATTTTGCGAATACGACCTCTTGAACTAACAGAAACTTCAAATTCCGAAGAATAATCAATTTCTTCTTCATCTTCCTCATTATTTATATATCTCTTGCGTTTAGTTCCTTCCATGCTTGCATCATCAATATCTTCTTCTGAAGAATCACTATTTGAAGGAGAATAATCATAATCAATAGTTCCTTCATTATCATCATCAAGAATAATATTAGATTGTTCTTCATCTGGTTCATTGTCCCATATATTATGTAAAACTTCTTCCTGAAATTTAAAAAAATTTCATTATTATTATTATAATTTAATAATGTACATATTAATTATGAAAATGTTATTCAATTGGATTCTAATATAATATAATCTTTTAATACAAGATTATTTTATATATTATAAAATAATCATTGTAATTCATTATTATGTTTATTCATTGTATTATTCAACTAATACAAACTTCATTTAGCTTGTATTAGTTGAATAACTATTTCATCAGAAATATCCAGCATCTCAAACAAAAATGAAATCTATTTCATTTTATTCAGATTTAAAGTTTATAACTTTGTAGGTAATAATCTAGTATTAATTAAAATTGAATATGAATTACGAATTTCTCTCTCCATAATTTGAATTTTATTGTAATCTACAGTTTTAAAATAAAAACAAATTTAATTTTTCTATGACATTTGGCATTAATATAAATTATTATTTAAATATAAAAATGAAATAATCTTAAAATAAACATACATATCAGAGGTAGTGTGGTAGCACTACCTCTAATATACTTGACACATTCATTTAACATTAGGGGGTACTGACAGTAGTGTTTCTCAGGAACTACTGGGCCGAATTACTTGAACTTTTTTTTAAATGTCCATTGGGGTGAATGTAGGATGCTGAAAAAATTTGGTTTCACAAAATCACATTGGGGCTTTGCAAAGGGTCAAAAACTGCAAAATTTTCATAAACGGTACATTTGGGACTTAATAAGTCGGTCAATATTATTTGGATTTTGCTGAGTATAGCACCATTCGATTCATCTTAGTCAGATGAACAATGTGATGTATAATACATTAACTAAATCATATTGTAAGTGATATTGAATAGTTAATTTTTATTGTAAAATATTTATGTATAATATCAATGATTATTTTAGATAATTTAATTATCTAAAATAATTTTAAATTATATGAAAATAATAAAAGCACTAAGGCAGGAGATAATTTCGTAACTTAAAAATCAAAAAACTAATTGTTGTTTTTTTGATTTTTAGTTATGAAATTATCTCCTGCCTTAGTGCTGTTATTATTTTCGTCTGATTTGTTCAGGCAGTGTAATATCTTGTAGTTTTATAATTTTAAATTACTTTGTAGTCAACAACTAATTCAAACAATTTAGATACAATCATTTGTTGAAAATTTGATAGTATTAGGAGTGACTACATTAAATTATTGTTTCATAAAATAAAAAGTACATTATCTTTTGAAATTCTTTAAGTTTCCAATTATATTACTGAAATTGTATATTGGGAAAATCTTCAAATTAACTTATTTAAAGCCTACATAGACTTTTCTGCGTAGAATAGCAGAGAGGCAAAAAGCAGAAAGAAATTTATGCATATTTAAGCAGAAACATGGCAGAAAACTGATATTAGCACAGCTCAACTTTCTCATTCTGCTCAAGTTTCTGCCTAATTACAACTAATCTTAGCATTGTTTACATATGACGTCATATACGTTTAAAACATGGTAGAAAGTAAGCAACATATTGTTTGCTGTAAATACTGAGATGTTTATCGAAGACATAAGGAAATATCCCTGTCTTTATGACAAAAAGAACAAAGGTTACAAGGATATAGTTTTAAAGCAGTCTATATGGAAAGCAATCAGCATACGGCATAAAATAACAGATCCTTTCATTTTAAAATGAAAACATTTCATGTTTAAAAAATATTTGAAATTGTTTTCAGAATGCATTTATAAATTATCAGTTTGCTAAATACAAGAAAGACACAAGGTGCCGCTTTTCGTTTCTTAACTGCATTTGTGTATCTGTCACTTCCTATATTTTGCAGAAAACAGAACCAAAGCAAATGAAACTTTTCTGCATTCTGTTAATCTGCACAGAAAAATCTTGGTGTGTTCTAGGTTTAACATCAGGTAAATTAAGAAAGATTTATAAACAATTTGTTAGTCAATAGATGAGTTAGATAAAAATAATGAGTATTAATATAAAAATTTATTATGAATATTTGTGAAAAATAAATAATTTATTTAATTTTTTACATTCATTTTACATATATCAAGCACAAAAACACTTGTACATTCATAAATCTGTTTCTTTTTACATTAATAGTTAAAAATATATTTTTAATTAAATTTAAGTAAATAAATGATTCTGAAATTAATATTAGATTGATTCAATTTCAATAAATAATATAGCGTAATAAACAAAAAATTTATACCTCCTCTCCTTTCATTTCCTTTGATTTATAATCATCCCATTCTTTCTTTAAATGAAGCCTTGATCTTTTAATTACTTTCTGCAATTTTGATTCCCATGGTTTTAGTTCTTTCAGAAGATTACACAATGTTTCATATAATTGAATTTCACATAGTGGTTTTTCTTGTTTCGCCTTAAAAGATGAAGCAATTTTTGTTAATGTTTGATAATTGTGATGATAATGTTAATATATAATAATAAATATAAGCTTCAATAGCAATTTAAAATAAATAAGACTAAATGTAACAAAAATCAAATATAAATTTGCAGGCCAAATAAACTATGAAGTTAATACAGGTAATCCTCAACTTATAATATTCTGATCTTATAATTGCCCTTACAATATTTCAAACTTAGCTATTTTCATAGCATATTGGGTAGAAATACTTTTTGTTTTATTAAAAATATAATAAAGCAATCGCTTACCACCTTGGGATCTGGGTTCAATTCCAGATTATTTTATAACTATGAGTACCAGGGATCAAATCTGGATGATTATACCATCTTAAAGGATTCCATTGCCTATTATTACAATTAAAATTATCATTCATTATGAGTCATTTTCAACTTACAATGAAATTCTCAAAATATAACCCATTGCAAGTCAAGAACTATCTGTAATACAATACATGGAATCACACTAAAAATTATTGTAGGAAATCTGCTTGCTAAGTAATGGCTAAAATCAAATTTAATATAAAATAAAATTCTATTGTATTTCTGAATAATAATTTTTGATTTTCATTAAATTTATCATCCAAAGTCCATTAAGATAGAAAATCCTCAGTTCTAACAGTTTCATAATTAACTAACTACAGAATCCTCTATCATCATTTTACTTACTATTCATTTATTCAATTTTTTTTTATTTTATTTTTTACAAAAAGCAATCTTATCTATTAATTTTCTCTGGCATTCATAGAAAACTTAACATGTGAAATCCAGAATTGATCCTGGACCAACATGATATATGAATGCATTAAAACATAGCGATCTGGCTGAGTTTTTTAGGCCTAGAGCTATTGTGCACTTAATGAATGATAATATAAATAAGTTTATAGGCTTTTATATCATTAGCAAACAAAAAAGACTCTGATTCACTTTACAGTGATGATCTGGAATGTAACTGCCATAACAACAAGTTAGGGCTATATATATGTACAGGTAGGCCTTGATTAATGCAAATAAAGGGTCCCACGAATTTCTCGCACTATTCGAAGTATTAACTATATGTAAAATATGGTAATTGGTTCTTGCTTTGTGAGATTCCGGCCATTAGCCAACCTCACAATGAATAACCACAATAGTGACTGTTTAAGAAATATTTATTTTCATATTTTACATTGTTGTTCATCATCTAAATTAATAACTTACCAGGAATTGCATCCCATACCATCATCAAACCAACCGCCAAATCAGAAGCGGAAGTTGAGTGCCACTTTTATGTCACTCAATCACATCCGTTTTTTGCTCTAGCTTTTTTCGTTTCCTGTGTTTTTCCTTTCATCCATTTCGATACTTTTTAAAAGAGAAAATTCTGTACTATACTGTATGTATACAATAACAAAGCTGAATAATAGTAATGTTAAATAGCTAATGGCAAAAAGCCCATCTTTCTGGTGTTTCACCCTTTCAAAGCCAAGCTTCTTGGAATATTCCTCGTCCAGTTTTACTAACCGAAAATTAACATTAATTTGTTAATTGACATCATAAAATGGGATGGACCTTTGTTAGTAAGACTGATCTATGCTTACAACTTGCATTAAAGGACAGACATTTGTTAGTAAGACTGGTCTATGTTTACAACTCGCATTAATCGAATATTTGCTCGCACTAACTGAAAAACAGTTTTTGTAAGTCGCACTAATCAAATATTGCATTATTCAAACTCGCACTAATCGAGGTCTACCTGTATATACATATTATATGCATGTATATCATACATATACATATATGAATAAGCATATATGAAAAAATATATATATTTATAAGTTTGTAAATATATTTACTTGCAACATCACTTTTATATTGTTATAGTTCAACTGAATATTATTTTAATTGAAGTTTAAAGCATTTCAGATTGTTTCATTTAAAATAACAAATACTGCCTATCTTCAAAACTATTTCGTACATGTTACGTAATATTTTCTAAATGTAAAATAAAAACTGCATCATACATCATAATTTATTTAAGCATATATTTTATTTAAATTATTATTTATGTGCATTAAATTTATGTAGATATTTATTTAAATATGTTTTAATTTTAATTATGCAAAAATATTTATATTGCATTATGTTATGTTGGATATAGTTTACTGAATATAACATGATAGTTTGTATCTTATGTTAAAAACCCCCCATGCTAATAATTTTCAAGCATTTTCTAGTAAAAAAAATCATTAATTTTAAATAAATTAGTGATTTTTCATTAATTTATTAAAGCACTTGAGTTATAAGTTATGTTTTCTTGAATAGATTTTAGCATAAATCTAAAAAAATTACTTGAATTTTTAAAACAAATTTAAAAATAAAATCAAAATTTCAACATTTATTTTATCCCATCTGAGAAGAAAACCATCCATTAATCCCATCAACAAAACCATTATCCAAAAACCATCTAAAATTCTACAAAGCTGCAATTGGTGGAATTACAAATGTGTTCAA
>AYEL01092407.1:0-43594 GCA_000484575.1 Olivierus martensii
AAAAAAAAAAGAAAATATTAATAATCCTTATTTGTTAACTCCAGTATTTCTCATATTTTCTTATATATATATATATATATGCAATTTGATCAGAAATAGTGGAAATGATTTTATTTGTGATACAAAATATCATGAGGCAGAGTCCCCATGAATATGTTTTTATAATAAACTGTTTAAATAAAAAAAACATATTCTTATTAACATCAATTATCTTTTAACTCTATATTTTATAATGCATAAAAAATCTTAGAAAAATCTAGCAGAAAATATTTATATATTTTATTATGCTTAATATGTTAGCAAATATTAAAAACTAAAACTTTTAATTGGCATTTAATTTAGAAGTTTGAATAAATGATTATTTCTAATTTTTATTTTTGATTTTCTTGAAAAAATAATATTAAGACTAAAATTAACTTCTTAGTTGGATTCAATGTAGAAGTCAGAATGGGAATTTATTAATTTTTTATGGGATCAACAAAACCAACTGTATGAGAGAGAGTGTGTGTATGTCATTACCATAAGAAAAACTACAGAATATCTTGCAATACAGGTAGTTCTTACTTCATGAATTCTTATTTGATCAGTTTCTGGGTTTATATATTTTTTCAAAATATGAAGTATCAAAAAACTTGAAATTATGAACTTTAATTGCAATAAATAAATGCTAAATCATTCATAAAAAGACATTTCAAATCACATAACTAGGTCTACAAAATAATATGACTAGGTTTTTAACAAAAACTCCATCATCTGCTACAAAATCAAAATGGCAACCAAAGAGGAGAAATCCCTCTGGTTAAATAGCATATTATGTAAGTAATTTCCGTTCCTGGTTTTTGCCTAAGGCACTAGTTCATATGTGTAAAAAATTCATTTATTTATCTATTAATAATAATAATAATAATAATACTTTAACATTTATATGGCATAAATAATTCATTATTATTATAATTTGCTTGATTTTAAGATTTTCATGCCTTTAAATAGCTAAACTATTATTTAATCATAAATTATTGATTTATGGCCTTTACTTAATTTTATTGTGGTCAAATGGCATTGCTGAGAATGGAACTCCTGATTTTAACATTATATCTATAGGAAATTGATTCTTGGTTTAAGAATTCTTACTTTATGAGCAATTTCCAGGTCTAAATTAATCTGTAAAGGCAAGAACTACCTGTACTAATATTTGGTAGCAGTTAAAGAAAAAAATTCTATAATAAAAACAGACTTTATCAAAATTTTAAACTGAACATTTTTTCATAAATTGTGTCAGAAAGATATTTTACCAAATGGACATTGAGCCAACAATATCTGGCCAAACAGATAATAGGCCAAATGTGAACAATTAGCAAATGGACATTTGGCAGAATGGACATATGGCTTTTTAAATTTTGTTATCTTGGTTTATTTTTTGTAATGCAATTACTTTAAAAAACAAATATGAACAATAAAAATAGAAACATCATAGCATGATAGAAAAATCTTTATTGTATATTTATTAAAGAATAAAATATTAATTTTAATAAAATTGCTTAATAAAAAGCTATAATATTAAATGATATGTTCATAAATATTTAAAGATTGTGAGTAATTACTCTCAAGAAGTCAATTTTGGGATCTCTTCATCTCTCTCAACGGCAGATTTCATTGTGTGTATAACATCTGACACCACTTCTTTGGTTATTTAGATTAGCTTGAAATTAAGTTGCTGAATATCATGGGATACTTTAAAGTTTATTATATAAACATGCCTTTAAAAATTAAATTTTTCTATATGTATATTTTGTATATCTATTAAAATGAATAACAAATTTGGCTAGTTGTCTGTTCAACCATTTACATGTCAACTGAATGCCAGTTTGGCCATATATCTATTCAGATAAATATCCATTTGGCAAAATGACCATCAGTTTCTGTCAACCAACTATTAAGCCTTCATAAGCATATCAAATTCTAATGCATGCATAATTTTAAAGTAATATATTTTAAAGAATTTACTGTATTTGAAAACATTGATACTGTTGTGAAGCCTCTGAGACCATCATTTTGGATCAAATAGCTGATAATCTGCCTTTCACTTGGAGAATTTGGCATTAATTTTGGATAGAGTTTTTCAGAATGATGATAATCCAACTCAGTGATCCCAATTACCCATTATTTCAGCTTTTATCCTATAAAAGTTTGCCAGATATCCCCTATACAAATTTGATGAACTTATATTCATTCTAATATAATATTTTTTTATTCTAAATTTATAATAAAATTGATATAATTTTCTTCTATATTTCAGAGTTTAACAAGAAGTTCCAGAAAGAACTAAAATTGCTTACTTTTCAAAGGTGTCATTTATTTTTCATTTATTTAGTAATTGAAATCCATTGGTTTTGTGCTTCTAATTTTACCAACAGAGATGTCGCATTGCTGAGATGATGATGGCATCATGACATCATGCATTGTTATATCATAATGTCATAAATTATTGGAGTTTTGTGACATCTATTGCTATGTCATGATGATGTCACTTGGGACTGTGATATCATTGTGATAGATATTGAGATAGGCACACTTTGTTAAATCATAGGTTATCTCTACATTGCTAACACTTAGCACCATCTATTGGCACTAATATAAATTAAAATTTTAATAAAAATGAAATTCTATCCTGCAAGACTAAAGAATGCAGTGTCGAGATGCCCTTTAATGTCAGATCATCATCACTAAATTTCATGAAAATCTCTTACTTATTTCAAAATTTATTAGTGGGAGGATAGACAGTTTTAGCCCAAACTTTTAAGCCTCCATTTCCGTCAGAAATTAGGATAAAAATATGAGAAAAAGAACTTGCACATGTAAATATTGAAATATTTCATAACTGATATTTAATACAATTTATTATTAAAGACATTTAAAATTAATAAAAATTATTAAACAAATATGATTAATAAATTTATTTGATGAAGATAAAAGCAGCTGTAAATAATAAAAATTTACTGGACTATGTTACAACATTCATGTTTTTATTCATTTCTCATAGTTAATTTGTCAGTTTGCAACATCTACTAACATATTCATTTTCTTCTCTTACTAAGAAAGCATGTACCATATTTTAATATTATTTAAGAAGAGAATCATATGGACTTTACTATTTCCAGGAAGAGTGCCCTTCTTAGAAGAAAAGTGCAATAACTTATTTAAAGTAATTTGTGCAATAAATTACTTTTAATAAATTACAACTGTATACAGTACTGATACATTCTTATCACTAGCATATATAATTTATGGTACAAATTTTTATAAATTTTATATCTCCTTCATAATGAAAAGAGATTAATTAATCTTTTTCATATATGAAGAAGAAATTAGGTTTCTATTATAATTATTACTATTCAATACGTCTTACCCATAAACATTCCCTAACTAAAAACAAAAATATAAATATTTTTCTTCTAATTTCATTATTTATCATATGTACATATGTTTTATAGGCTGAGGTTAATTTTACTTAACTAGCTGGGCCTGGACCAAAACTTCCTTTGAAAAACTGAAGATGTGAGATTCGGAATTGAATTTGAATCTGCTAAGTTGGTAAGCTACTACTTTATCACGTGACTTATTCTTTAATTCGGTAGTGTTTATTCTTTAATATAATTATTTTTGATGTTACATCTTTGTGACACATATATGGTACTATTTTAATACTATATAGGGTTTGCTCTGACATACAATTTCATGGAATGGTCCACTTATATATGTGAGAGATTGCCTATAATTTATAGTTTTACAAATGCTTATGTATGCAAATGTTGCTTATGTCCATTGATCTTTCAGATTGTGGATGTAAGCATATATAAACAATTCTTAAAGAAAACATTAATCTAAACTATCTAAGACTGATTTAATGAAATTCTTTCAATAAATACAAGAGATCCTCAACTTACAATGGTCAGAGTTATGATCCATTCTTATGCCATTATTATTTATAACAAAAATCTGTACTTACAATGGCCACCATCAATGATTTTATAATAATGGAGCTAATCAATCAGATGACTAAGTAATCACAAGGATGGAAGTATGCTATGTAACATTATGGAATATTTGTATTTAATTCTAGATCTCTAACCTCTAGATTTTTTTTAGGTGTCCAAGCTCAGTCCATTCAACCCTATCCTTCTAGTTGATTGTCCACTGTTACCAAGAATGTGGATGGCCTGTGGCAAGTATTGGGATGCCAGCTGATTAGTCTCAAATAAGAAGGAAAGTGGCATATAATATAAAAATAAAAAGTAATCATGCTAGTAATCAATGTTTTTTTATAAAAATTAGATGATTTTGTTTCAATTCAAAATATTTTCTGAAATGTCTGCAATAAATTAAATATAATAAATTAATTCACTTATCCAAATTCTATTCATCTGGAAATTTTTTGATGGATATGACCCAAGCATAGATCTATCTAAGTCCTAGTGATTCTATTACAGAAATTGATGGATCATAGTTGGACCAAAGTGGACTCCATTATGGAATAATAAGCCAGTATTATGATTAGGAAGTTAGGTTAAAAAAGAAATTGCTTATTTTTCTAGTAACTTTGTTAAGCTAATTTGAATTAAATCACTGAATCACATGGAATATTTTTGCCAGTCAGTCACTTAGAGTCCACCATAGTCTAAGCAACACCTATGATCAATCAACCAGAAGATTGAAGGATAGGGTTCAATGAACTTGCCGGGCCTAGACTCCTTCTGAAAAACTAGATATATAGGACTCAGAATTGAACTTGGATTTTCCAAGATGGTAAATGATTGTTTTATCATGCAGTCATTTGGCAGACACTAAAAACTTAGAGATATAAAAATAACTTAAATATTTCATCTTTAACAGATCAACGCTTATTTACACCAACTGCTTAACCCTATCTGAATATAATAATTCCAAAAAACAGCACTACACGCAGTATAGTTACAACTTTTCCTTTATTAAACTCTGCACTAACGTTTTCGGTGCTTCCGCACACTCTTCAGGCACAACTCTCACTACAACTGTTACAACACATGGGATCTAAAACACCGTTGCCATAGCAACCCCCTTTTTACTTTTCTTAGAACGGGCTTTGTTTACATTACGTTTCCAATCCCCGCTACATTAAATCAACTTCACCAATAACCCCCACCTTTAACCCATCACATCAAACCAAATTCAAACATAAACAAAAAACACCTTCCCCCCTACCCCCAGTCCTAAAAACTATATACATACCAAACCATGTACAAAGCAACCATATACAAATTTACAAAATAGTTATATACAACCGCACTTACACAGTCCCAGAGTCCTTTAAATTCTTCCCAATAAACATCCTTACGTCCTCTACAAACACCTTATAAAATGCACTTCTCATCCAAAGCCTTCTACATACTACGACTCCTTTTTTGACTGTGTAAGTGCGGTTGTATATAACTATTTTGTAAATTTGTATATGGTTACTTTGTACATGGTTTGGGTATGTATATAGTTTTTAAGGCTAGGGTAGGGGGAAGGTGATTTTTGTTTATGTTTGGATTTGGTTTGATGTGATGGGTTAAAGGTGGGGGTTATTGGTGAAGTTGATTTAATGTAGCGGGGATTGGAAACGTAATGTAAACAAAGCCCGTTCTAAGAAAAGTAAAAGGGGTTGCTATGGCAACGGTGTTTTAGATCCCATGTGTTGTAACAGTTGTAGTGAGAGTTGTGCCTGAAGAGGGTGTGGAAGCACCGAAAACGTTAGTGCAGAGTTTAATAAAGGAAAAGTTGTAACTATACTGTGTGTAGTGCTGTTTTTTTGGAATTTTATATTTCATCTTTATTTTTACATGGTATTTTCTTTATTTTTATGTATGAAAAGTTCTGGTAAACATGAGATACACATTTTCCTTGTTTTAAAGAATAAACAGCATTTATTCAACATTACTATTTTTTAAAGTATACTGAATATTCTGATTCCTGATTGATGGGGAATGTAACCTTCATTTATAATATTTAGGCTATGGAAAATCAGGTTCAAAGTTATGACTGATATATATGATTGAACAATACTCCTGTATTGTTACAATAAATTTTATATAATATATAAACAAATTGCAAATTTCAATAACTTTCATGAATTTTATGAAAATTAAATCTATAGCCTATACTGAATGAAATTTATCCTGTGAATAGTTAATTCAATTAAGATTGAAGATAATCTTGATGATGAATAATAAATAAAATACGTGTGTAATAAACAATAATACAAAATGAACAACCTTTTATATCAATAAATATTAAGCAATACACAAGTAGTTTGATCTCATAACAAAAGTCATCATCAGATGGAATGGACAAAATAACATGACATTCATTCAATAATGAACCCATAAAAGTGCATCTATTATGGATTTGTTGTTAAATAAATAAATATATATAAATATATCTATAATTTCTGTTCATTATTCCACCTGATGATGTTCCCTTTATTAGAAGATCAAAACTGCTTGTGGTGTATAATATTTATGTAAAATTTTACACTATTAAAAGTTTTTCATTTTGTATCATTGTATATTGCATATTTATTTTATTTATTACCGTAATTTAATTAGGAACAAAATTTTAATTACAGAATTTATTATTAAATATAAATAATAATTAAATACACAGAAAATCCCCAACTTATATAAATGGATCATTTTGCAAAATCCTACATAAGCCAAAATATATGCATGTCAGATTATACCTTATATAGCAGTAGTAGATCACAAAGACATAACATTAAAAATAGTTATATTAAAAAATAAACACACAAGTTGCAGTAAAGCAGTCATTCACCATGTTTGAGAATTCAAATTTAATTCAGTGTTCCATACCTCCAGTTTTTCAAGAAGAATCTTGGTTTGGGTCAGGTAAATCACAAACTAATCTAATAAGTTCATAAAACATATGATAAATGAGCTGCTCACTTGCCAAATCGATTAACTCCATAAAATGAAAAGTAGAGAAAAATGATAAAATAATATACATTGTTTTTTAAAATTCCCTTTAAAATATAAATTCAAATAAACATTGTAGAATGTGTTATTACAGGTGTAGCTTTTATCTAACGATATATAAAATGCATAAGATAGTATATCCTTGGAGTAATTGTTATTTTTATTACAATTTTTGTGTGACTGATGGAGTTAATCGATTTGGCAAGTGAAAAAAAAAAATAATAATAATAATAATAATGCCATCGAATTCAATCTTCAAAATATTTTTAAAAATAAGTTAATACAGTATATATTTCAAATGTTAAACAAAGTTTATCAATAACTTTTGAAAAAACAACTGCTTAATATAAATACTTGTATTACGTAAAGAATAAGCACAACTTGCAGTAGAAATAAAAAGTTTATTTTTAACTTAAAAATCCGCAAACGCTTTTGGTCAAACGACCCTCTTCAGGCGCAGTTCCAATGTATAACAGAATTCTAAGGAACGCCGGTTCTATAGTGTTCTATTAAAAATTCATAATACAGTCGAAATTAGAATGTTCGTTGTTGATACAAATTTAAAAAGAAATACATGCAAGAAATGCATAAACAAAGTTTGGTTGCTAGATAATGTCAGAGCATTGGGAAAAAGATGCTGAATGCAAAGAGTTAAAGTTGGTTCCCACTATCCGCCATGGAAAGTGAAATGTTCAAAAACCATTGCAGATAAACACACTTGTGGATTCCGACAGTCACAATAAGTTTCGCTTTCCCCAAAATTCTTAGTGCCGTCCCCATAATTCATTTCATGTAAAATAAAATGGATGCTAATCAACAAAAGACTCGCGCTGTTTACCAAATGATGCTATTAGCTGCAGTAAATGAGGAAACTGAAACAAAATCGAGGAAGAGAAAATGTTGGATCGAAAATATTTATAAGAAGAAATACAAACAATGTTTCTATGCAATTTTGATTAAAGAGATGAGATTTAATGAAAGAGAATTGAGTTCTTTTATCAAATCCGTTGAAATTTGATAAAAGAACATCTTGACTCTCAAGGTTGCCAACCATTTAACGTCACAAAATGCATGAATTTCATTGGTGGATATAATCTCAACGGATTTTACCATCACAAAAAAGTTAAATCCATCTAGACACTGAACAGTAGCGGTTTTTACTCTGCGGTATGACGTAAAAACCACACTGCTTTAGCTACAACACGCAACACATGCATATTTCACCACGGTTCCATGCTAGTGGGAACTAACTTTTAGTCGCAGTCGAGTTATGGTCACAGTAGTCTCCATATGATCAGACTTATTTTTGACTTTAATCATCTTTTACTTTGTTTAATATAATAAATTATTTATTTTACAAAGGTGTTATTCTATTAAATATCCACATATAACAGTAACCGATTAATTATTTTTTATGACAAAATGAACAGCTTCCATTATTATCTAATATATGCTATTGTATTAAAAAATTACTTAACCAAATTCTTATTGTCATATCCTAGATGACTAAAGAAAGATCTTGACTAAAATCAAAAAATTTATTCAATAAAAACTGGTTAGCCAAACTTTCATGTAGACAGTATAGCACCTTTCTTACACATCTCTCAATTGATCCTTCCAATTTAGTGATTTAAAAGATGTAAAAATATATTTCTAACTTTGAAGGGTAAATTCAAAAAATGTCTTAGGGCATAATACGATACTTATAAACGTCTGAACTGCATTATTGCCATGATTACATTAGAATATAGAGTTAATCAAATTGACTTCTCAAATAAATAAATAAATTATTATTCAATGGCCAAAAAAATTTTGTCGTTTAATGGTGTTAAGCCTACTATTAAGAAAATTTATTTTTATTATAAATAGTAATAGTCAATCAATCGTATTGACACTAAAATTTAAAAAAATTCAAAATAGTGGAGTTAATCGATTTGGCTTGTGAATGGCTCAAATGATGAAATTAGAAGAAAAATGCTTGTATTTCTGCATTATAGTTTACCTATTTCAATCAGTATATTTTTCTTGTAAATCAGGGAATCTCTACATTAAGTACAGATCTATGGAGGTCAGGGACAATCTGTATTTTTGTATGGAAATTTTTTCTATTAATTTTGCTTTAATACATCAAATACAAATTAATAATTTATAATTTTTGTAAATAACTTATGAAATCCCTAGTGGAATGCAGCAGAACACAGTTTGAGAAATGCTGACAAAAGTTAGTTGATTAATATATTAGCCAAATATTATAAACTATTTACAGTCAAACCTGTTTTTATGCGGTCGGTTTTTGTGCGATATTTTTTTTTTGTGCGGCTCTACTTAGTACCGTCTGCCAGTAAAGCCATACATTTCATTATGTGACTAATCTTCTAGGAATACATTAAGTATATTATAAAAAAAATCATACAAAATTATACAAACTTGTTAATATAAAAATATAGCCAATAAACTTTTCTATAACTTACTTTTTTCTTGATATTTTCATTTTCTTTAATTTCAGAAAATTCTGAAATAAGTTTTTCTAAAGAGTCAATTCCATCCACTATTAATTCAAACTTATCTATATCAGGCTGAACATCATTCCATTTGCATCTTTTGGATATATTTTCTTTTTTTCCAATATTAGAAGCAATCTCTGTTTCCTTAAAAACAAATATTTATTTAAAAATAGATATTTAAAAAATTAAATAAATAATATAAGTTCAATGAGACTGCACTAAACACAAACTAAAAATAATAATACTCTAAAGCCCTTTAGCAGTCAAAAGATTTTATTCAGTAACATTTTCAACGCACTTGGCATCTTCAGCTGCTACAACACGAGCTGCTACACTAGAACAGGAGACCTAACTACATAAAATAAACAAATACGACAAAGATTTAAAAGGCAGGTCTACATCTGGAAGCGCTCTACTTAGTACCGTCTGCCAGTAAAGCCATACATTTCATTATGTGACTAATCTTCTAGGAATACATTAAGTATATTATAAAAAAAATCATACAAAATTATATAAATTTTAAAAATTATTCAAAATCACAAATCAAAAATACATAGTTATCTGCAATCATTAAAAAATAAAAAATAAAAAAGGTAATAATCTTTCAAAACAAGCAGTGCCACTGCCTCCTAGAATAACAAGCCGACTGGCTAAAATCGAACATTCAAGTGACGTCACGCTCTGTAGGCTATGTTTTCTAGGTGGCGTTAATTTTTAATCATATATAAATTTCAATTTAATAGTGAAACATTTTTAAATAGTCAATTAAAAAAGAATTATTTAAAACATACTTATTTTATAAGATTAAAAATATTTTTAAGTGCAATTTATGTATATATTCTTAAAAATAATATAAATTACCATTATAAAAAAAATTTTAAATATGACTGGCAAAATATATTTTTCTTGACAAATGATTAAAGCACTACATGCAGTCATAAGCTATCAAAACACTTTTTAATATTAATCACAATAGTAAAAACATTTTCGGTATCATGGATACCCTCCTCAGGTGTGCTAGTGTGCCTATGTTAGGTTCTGAAATAATGGTCACCATAAAATTATGTTTAAGATTTGGCAGCATCATTGATTTAATCAACCAACCAGTTCAAAATGTTATTGCAGTTTGAATATCAAATAATGTGGTGAAAACTTTCTACAATAGACTAGCATATTTCTTATCTGTTGATGAACAGTTATTATTGATTATATAGAATGTTTAATTTTTTTCTTATATGGTTTACCAATGCTTTCCATCTAGAAATCTACCCCACAGGCCACCAGTATCTCTGGTAAAATCAACTGTCAGAGAGAGGATGAGATTCAACAAACTGGGCCCAGAACTCTACTGAAAAATTTGGAATGTGGGACCCAGGAATTGAACCTGAATTCCTGAGTCCCACATTCCAAAGGGAATCCATATTCCTGAGTCTCACATTCAAAGTGAAAGCAAAGCACATTTCCACTGGAACCATCTGCTGACTAACTTTTAATTTAAAGTGATATTTATTTATTTAATATATCTATTTAACTAAAGCAATTAAATACATATCTTTAATAATCATTGTTCAGATCATTTACTTGCCAGAATAAATAAAAAAGTCATTTCTTCCTTTAAACTTAGTTAGTTTGGAAATTATCATATCTTTCAATATTTTATGGTTGGTTGTTGGTTGATTAATTTAATTAAGCTACTAAATCTTATATGGATTATTATGGCTATACAAGAGGTTCTTGATATACACTGTGGCAATATAAGTCATTAATTAATTAAGGACAAGTAAACTCGATATACATTAAAGATATTAACATTTACATTGTTTTAACAGAACATACATGTCTATTTCTTTTGAATTTTCAACTTTCTTCTTCTATATTTAAGTTCATAATTGCATAATGTATATAAAATATATCATTTTGAAGTTGTGCTCACTTATCAGATCATTTTGCTAAGGTAATGCAACTCATAAATGATAGTTTGTCTTACTATTATATGATTTATGATGCAAAGAAATCTTATATTTTTTCTTGAAGATGGTTATTAAACTAAACTAAAGTATTCCGAATAAAGATTTTTATGCAACCAACTGTGTAAAGTGCTCCAGTTTGTAATATTTTAAATATTTCCTATTAATAGGTCTAAATACTTTGTTTTCAATTTGAATTTTTTAGTTGGTCTGAAACATAATTCTCGCATAATCCATTAGTTCAATAAAAAAATCAAAGTTTAATATATATTGTTGCAATATAAGCTGTTTTTTTTTTTTTTAGGAACATAATTACTATATATATCAAGGATCCCTTGTATCATATAAATATTGTCCAATTTGAAAAAACTGTATATAATTTGGATCCACTAGATGATTATATAAGATAAAACTAACAAAAATCAACTCATACAATTGATTTTTCAATTATACAGTAAACTGATCAAAATCTCTATCACTTATGTGAGGTATTGCTCTAAAATATATGAATATTTTTCTTCTTAGTGTGTCAATAATATTCAACTAATATAATCCATTCTCAGCTACCTCAGTTTTTCCATGTGGCTCAATAACACAAGTTTTATCCAAAGAAAATATTTGCATACATTATCATGCTGATATTCAGACATCCTAACAGACAGAAAACCTAACTCATATATGGTTTTCTTTCCATTTTGAAATGAAAGGGTGAAAAAAAATGTAGATATAACATCTAAAACTAAAGTTTGAAACATAAAATATAAAATTTTAATAATTTATTTAATATTAAATTATTTACTCATATTGTTAAATAATTATTTTATCCCATGTTTATATTTATTCATCAGGTATTAACATTCATTATTTTATATTTATTGTATATTACAATAAATATACATTATACAACATTTGATAATGGATCAAAAATAACATATTGTTATTAGTACTAGTTTTCTCTTGGTAGGACAAGGGCTAATGTAACTAACACTATCTAACATCAATTTTGATTTTTATCATTAACAAAAGTAACTTTATTTGAAATTAGAAAAATAAAAAATTTTGAGTTTATATCTTAAGAGAAATTCTTTTATAACACAATTCAAACAAATTCATATTTATTTATTTAATATCAAAAGCACTAAAGATATATCATTAAAATTCATATTTTAATTGAATAGTTAACAGTTTTAATAATCAACAAAAATAAATAAGATAAAAAAAAATAATAGAAGAATTTAAGGTATTAGAATAAATATCAAAAATTACCATAACTTTATTCACATTAAGATAACACATTTAAGAAACTGAAAACATCATGAAAATGTTGAAAATGTTATTAATATAGTATTTATTATAGGAAAAAGAGTCTTAAATGGTTTCTTAATATTGATCATAGAAGCAATTCCATGAATTTAAATAAATTATTTTAAAAATGTTTTAAATTTATATAGATCATAAAACAGAATAAATGTATCATCATAAAAACTTATTAGATTCAAAATTCATGCACAAAAAAAGCACTCCAGAAAAGGATCCAACATAAATTTTGTAGATACATACTACAAAAAAGATATATCATTTAAACAGGAATATAAAAGCATACAACTGTCATTTTAATTAACAGAGAAAATGTCAGCTAGAATACAATTCTTTGGCTTCTATGGAAAACAACGATTTGTTTTATAAATATTAAAAACAACAATGAAAACAAAGGCATATATTAGTGAACCAAACAAAATTTGTGCATTATTTTTTAAATGAATGGCATTTTTTTGATAAATCAGAAAGTGGTGATGGAAATTTGGTGGAAACAAAGACTGGAAACAAAATGAGAATATTTTGCATTAAACCGATGGGTCACATTGTAATAACGTTATCAGTAAGCATGTGAGGTACAGCGCCTGGAGCTAATAGCTCCTAGATTTCCTAGTCATCTATTTCTGGTCTATTAATCTGTCATTGTATCGATTTAAATTTGGCATTAACTTTTAACGGGTCGAAATGACGATGATAACAGTATCAGAATAGTTTCCGTCTCCAAAATTTAAGAGAGGCGATTAGAATTTCATAAATACAAAATGGTCTGAAAGTTAGAAAGCAACAACGGGATTAAAATTTGAAATTGGAAAAGGAAAGAGGAGAAACTGAAGATTTTTGGCAAAAAGAGGGAGTCGGCAGCTATGAGTAGAGATAAATGGAAAAATGGAATGGGAAGCCCGAATTCGAAGTAAAATGGTTGGTGTGACGGAAGCACCACTCCCATCAGAGATTCGATCGGAGAGGAGCCCTTTCAATTGGACTTACCCAACGATTCCTCCGACGTACTTCTTTCCTTCCACCCTCCAAGGGGTTCCGCCATATTTCTCGATCAAATGGACATTCCGATTCAAGTCGTAGGTGCTGGCGCGATTGTCTCTTTTTCTCTTGGCTCGATTGAAATAAGAATTGTCCGACGCGTTCGACTCTGATTTATTATTCGACGCTCTTCTGTTGTCAACGTCCATCACTCCGTTT
This sequence comes from Olivierus martensii, assembly GCA_000484575.1. Lineage (NCBI taxonomy): Eukaryota > Metazoa > Arthropoda > Arachnida > Scorpiones > Buthidae > Olivierus > Olivierus martensii. The sequence goes on from AYEL01092407.1 coordinate 13,996, forward strand.
CCGTCCAGAAATTCGTTTAAATCGACGTTTTCTAAACCTTGTTGTGTTTCCCAAATTCTAGTCCAGAGTTCCAAGGCCGGTCCGTACTGTTCGGGTTGATACCAACCGATAGTGGGATCCATTCACACATCCAACCGTCGAACGTCGTCAGTAATGTCGGCCACACTCGGAAATTTAAAAAACAAAAGAAAAGGAAACAATCGGTGCGATTAAAATCCAGCGGTTGGTAGAGGCGATCGTTTTCACTCAAAACCAAACTCGTCGCTCCGGGACGACCGGTCTCTGGCACCCAACATGCCTCGCCGAACACCCAATGCGCATGCGCACCCACCTCCAGCGACGGACACTCCTACGCTGCCGGACTAGGTCAGGACTCACAGATTTCCCTTTTTTTCCTTAATTTAAATTCTCGACTTGATACTTCTTTCCTTCTCCTATATTGTAATCCCTTTCGTTCTCTTCTGTTAGCAAAATCCGTTTCCACTCTCCATTTTGTACCGCACTTCTCATTTGATTGTTAGAAAATTTGAAGGCAATCTCTTTAATTCAACGAGGAGTTTAACTCCATCCAAAATTCGGTTTTCTTTTCCCGTTAGCTGTTTTATTCTTCTAAAATTTCCAGTCGAAATTTGGAACTGCTATGATTTTGTAGCTCATTTTATATTAATTTCAAAATACATAGTTGGGTTTTATGGATAGTTGCGCTATTTGCAAAATATTTTAATTGGTTCGGCTTAATCTATAGTATTTCTACTGCCATTGTTTAATTGTTATCGATTAATAGTCCATTATTTAATTGCTAGTAATTAATCGATTAATAAATTGCGTAAACTACATTTTAATTTCTCGATTACTCGACAATGTATTTATCGATTAACTATTTAAATTTCCTACAGAAGGCTTTAAAATATTTTATGAAAGCCTTGAAAGTGGCCGTAGTAATGAATTTTATGGTTTGATTTTTATCATTTGTTCTTTTATCCTCAATATCTAAATAAAAATATAAATTTATATACAGTAATAAACGCTGTTTTTATCATCATGTTTTTCCTGGATCAGAGGATTTTAGATTTATTTTTGAATTTTTCCCGTAACTGTTACTATTATATAAAATTAGTGGTTTTTTTTCTGTCTTCTGATCCAGTTTTAGTGATAATCATTTAATGAACTGATTATCATTAAAACTGGATCAGAAATCGTGATTACATACAGTAGTGTAGCTACAATGGTGCAAGTGGTGCCACCACACCAGGCCCAAAACTGGAAGAGGTCCATGTTTTACAAAAAAATTGAGCAAAGAAAATTAACATAAAAGAAATTATCAATCGTTCTGCAGAGACAAAAGCAAGAAAAAATTATTTTAGGTACTTAAGTTATTAATAAAAATTCATTTTTATTCTTAGATTCATCAGTGCAAGTGCTATTATTTTAGCTGTAAACAGAATAAAATTTCCTGGGAGTCCATTTTATATCCTGCACTAGGACCCACACAACTCTAGCTTACACCACTGATTATATATCTTGTGTAACAAGTTTGACTGAAGGAAAATATTTCAGGGGAATTTATTTCTTTTATATTCTGGGAATTAATATTGTTTATAAAATGTTACTTCATATAGTAGTAGTGTTGGAATAAAAATAAATTTATATATGTTGAGATTATTATTGTAATTGAGTAAAACTAAATATACAAAGGTAGGCTGACAAATAGTGAGACTACATATGAAAGAATGACTTGTTTGAAATATAACAAACATATTACATGCTTTGTATCTTTATTGTACTCTACACAAATATGACCTGAAAATATGTTTCTCTATTCAGATACCAAAGGAATATCTGAAAAAAGAAACACATTTCTTGGACTGCAGAAAATCCTTCTGGACTTCCTGTAAAAAAGTAGCACCATCACAGGAGCATATTAGGCAGTTTGATTACTGTGAGATGCCATTGTTCAAAAGAGAAATGGAAAATTGGAGAAAGGTGTCATTTTTCATCATGAATGCTCTTCCATACATTTCATGGGTTGCTTTTCAGGCTCTAGAAGAAATGTATTTGACTTGATACCCCATTCATCTATCATACTTGTTAGACTTGCTGGTTAGTGCTACCCGACTTCCAAAAACTGAAGTATCACTTGCATTAAACACATTTTCTATCAGATTTTATGCAATCATCAATGATATTGCAAAATGGTATAAAGACCAAGATAAAGAATTTTACCATGAAGGAATAGTAAAGCTGGAGAAACAATAGGACATCTTTGTTACACTGCAGGGAGACTATGTTGAAAATCTTGAAAGTTTTGTGCACATTTGTGATCTTCTTCATAGGTCACTATTTGTCAGTTCACTCTCATAACTTTTAAGTTTTTCAAGACAAAAAGTGTTACTTTGCTACAATCAGTTGAAAAATTTAAAATTTTTCTATCTGTTTCAATATAAATATTTAATAAATTCTAAAAAGTAAATTAGTTAACAAACCAAGTGTTTAAGATTTTAATTATCATTAATTTTTGTGATTAATTTATTATCATGATAATAATTAATCAATATCACAAATATATCCTAAAGATAAGGAAGAGTAGATCCAAAGAGAATTGATAAGAGTGATTGTCCTCCTAGCAACTCTCAGTTTTATAATTTTTTATATTTAATATAATTAATAAAATATTCTTTATTATCCATATTCATTCTATTTTTGCATATAAATGCAATAAAAATAAATCTGTATTAAGATCATCATCAATTACTAGTATTAAAAATAAAACAGAAGTTGACACTTACAAATTTCTTCTAGACCAATGCTGTCCATAAGCCATTTATTGTGGCCCGTGAGGCTTTCACAATTTGTCATATTATTTTTTAATGTTTTTTTCACTTTTATTAATTTTTTTAAGAGATTAATAAAAGAATCCTAAAATTGAATTATATTAACTCAATTAATTTTTCTTAATTATTAGTAATTATTTAATGATCAACAAGCTATCAATGACGCATCTTTTATAAGACTCAATTACACATCAATTTTAGTTTTAACTATTTCCGGTTTAAAGTTTTGAATTGTGACCGTATTTTAGTTATTTTTTGGTTTCTATTTATAGTTTGAACTGTGACTATTTTAAGTTACTTTTTGGTTTCTAACACACCATTTCAGTGATTGTGTGACCATAGTTGTGAGATTCTGTTTCAATTTTATTTTACGTTTTAATTTAATTTTATTTTTATTTTACCATGAGTTCATTGAATTTCTGAAATGAGTGAGAAAAAACATAAAATAGAAAATGAAAATCGAGTATATGGAGTGGTGGGAAAATGACTTTTTTCATAACAATCACATTGGGTAAACGCTTTTGTTTAAATTAACGAATGTTTTCCTAACTTTTGCAATTTTGGTTGGAAAGTAATATCAATGTTTGGTAGTATTTATTTGTGTGAAAGTGAATTTTCTAACATGAAGATAGTTAAGAATCGATTCGGAACCTGCCTTGGAGATTCGTCTCTTTTATATATTCTGTGGCTATCTACAACATGAATGAATGTAAATATCCAGCCCTGGTAAATGCTGCTGCCTGCCCTCATTTATCACATTGAATAGGTACATACATATTTTTTTATATTTTTTAACTGTTTATATTTTATAACTTCTTGTTAGCATGTAGCATGATTATTGGATGCAATCTGGTAAATATAATTTTGTAATAAGGTTATTAATCTGGAAATAAAATTTATTTTCAAAAAGCAATATATTTTTGTGTTCTGTTTGTTGAGACAATAGCGTATCAAGTACCAAAACCTCTCTCCTTCTTTTTTGTAACTGCAGCCCTCTATATCTCTAGTAAATACAGCTATGGCCCTCGGGTTCATTATAATTGGACAGCACTGTTCTAGACTTATTCGCGAATATAAACTTTATTTCAAATTAAACATACTGATAATATAGCAAAGTTTCATTTGTTCAACATCAATAGGATCCAAAGATAATACAATGATAAAAAATAATGAATTATGTGGAAATGCAAAAACACTTCAAATATTAAATCTACTAGCATTTATATATTGATTTTTTTTATTGAATTTTTTTATTTGTACATTGCAGAACAAATTCTAAATTCTATTTGCTACAAATACAACAAACCACTTATTTGAAAAAACATATCTATTAAATAATGCATATTCTAATCACCTGCTTTAACTTGTTAACTTTGCTAATTAATAATATGTCTAAGCACTTATTGCAGTTGAGAATAATGATAAAGCTTTTATTTAATACTTAAAAAACTAACGTTTTCGATACAGCGTACCATCTTCAGGTTTTACATTCAAATTCAATTTCGAACATCCAGCCTTTGTTTGTTGTTGCAAAAAAGTTGGTATGTAAACCTGAGGATGGTACGCTGTACCGAAAATGTTAGTTTTTAAGTGTTAAATAAAAGCTTTATCATTATTCTCAACTGCAATAAGTGCTTAGATATATTATTAATTAACTATTAAATAATTTTTTTTATTAAATGCTATAATTTTCTTGTCTTTAGTTAATCTTTTTATAACACCAAGGGTTTTTATTCAATTCAAAGAACTAATTAATTTTGTTCTTTTTATTCACCATATAACTCAAACAATAATACTTTTAAGCAACATAAAAAAGAAACACTAGTGAAATTGAATCAACCATAAACAAACAAGCATTGAGGATGCAGAGTATCCAAGCAGATATCTATTGGCTGTCTTAGGCATGAACTAAATAGGCATAGGCTCAAGGCACCCAATTAATGGAACTTGGTTTGATGCTTTGAGCCAGTGTTTACTTGACTCGACAAGTTGTTCCTAGACTATCTGCTTGTACTCCGGATTTATTATTATACAAGTTTCCAATATATTCCTAGACTTCTCTGTGGGTGGGGAAAGAATTTATCCACTGTCTCACTTGCATGTTGTAAGAGGCAACTAAAGAATTCTCTATTTTTTTCTGCTACTGGCCTATTATACTTCTAACAGAATCCTTCACCTGTTTTCATATTTTATCATTTTTTAAAAGATAAATTCTCTGAATATACCCTTCCATCTCTATTTGTAAATGTAAATGAATATATTTTTGGGCATAAATTCATTTTTAATTAAAAGTAGTAAATTTTACTGTTTCCAAATCTAAAAAATTAGTTAATTTTCAAAAAGAATTTTTATGTATATCATAATAGGGAGATCAACAACCAAATTTGTTTAAACTGCTACAACTTTTAACTAGTATTATGGATAACCAATATTCTTTGCTGCAACAGCAATAAAAGCTTGATTATAGTCCAACGTAGCTTATGTCTCTTTGGTGTCTAGAATGTTTTTCATGCTGCATTCTAATTTGCTCTTATAAACAAGAGTAATCTTTAAATGCCTCAATAAAAAGGTCAACATTGTTATTTGAATACACTGCAATTTTGTATCAGATTGCAAAGCATCATGGTACAAGGTATAATCATAACATTGAAACCTAGGACAAGTTCTAGGCTGTCAACTTTACATCAGTTATGCTGCATTATGGATAATATCAGAGTATAAATCTATGATTTGTTTTTAACCTCAATGTTGACAATGATCATCTCCACCATGTCAGACTATAATTGAGCCTTTAGACCAGTCATTAAATACTTCAACAAAAATCCTTACCATGAAACTGCATCAGACTATCAAAAATTTATAATTGTAGAGTTTTGATTATCTTATGTAACTTCATGTTACAGAAATATGCAAAATTATGTCACAGGTCATTCTGAGACTAGCAAAATTATTAGAGACAACACAAATTGAAATCAATTTTTCCATGAATTTTGCAATGTTAAAATAGAATAATTGGTTCCAGACCAAAAATTTTGTCAAAGAAAAACAAATACTGTATTTTGTACTTATAAAAGATTTACAAAATATATGAAACCTGATAAATGATAGTTTAAAGAAAAGAGGACATTCTCTGTTGAATATAGCCATGATTCATTTAAAACCACTTGCCTTACTTGTAAATCAGAAAGCCAAAAGCACTATTAGCAAGGCAATATATCAATTTAAAAGGTAAATGATGTTTCATGGTAGCGGTCATACCAAAAAACTTTCATAGTGATGGAGCCGGAGCCAAAGCCTCAGTTTTAAAACAATGGAGCTGGGAGTCACAGCTGGAATATACTGTGGCTCTGGAGCCGATGCTGGAGCCTAATCTATTTCAAGCCAGCTCTCCAGCCCTGATCATATGGGGGGAAGAGAAAGAGAAAGAGAGAGGAACAAGATCCAGCAAAAAAAAAAAAAATTGTATTTTGTCTCACTAAAAGTTCATCTGTTCATCTTCCACTACAAAATACAATGAGAATCAAAACACCAAAACAAACTGAACTGAAAACTGAGATTTTTAAAAAGCATGCACACTGAGTATAACTAGCAATAACTGAAAGAAATCCCAGGAAAATATTATTAGAGACGTAAGTTGAACTAGAATCATTTGTGAAATGGATGAGCTTGTTATCAAACAAACAGTTCCATTGAAAAATGAATAAATTTTCCTGAATATTTGGCTCATATTCATGTCAAGCTCTTCACATTATAAAATAAATAACCCTTTATCTGTTTTCAAATAAAATGATTTCCTCTATTTGGTTAAATGAAAATAATTTTTGAGCCATCAATAAAAATGTGATTGAATATTGAAATCATTATAATTTACATATCTTATATTTGTTAATTACCAAATTTCATTTTTATGTAATTCAAGTTATTAATTAAAAATATTCTAAGTCAACTTCATTCATTGTGCTATTTTCTATCAGCAAAAACAAAAATGTGTTGACTAACTAATTAGTCAAAACATCTATTATAAACCTAATCAATTAACTATGATTGGTACCAATTAGAAATGCCAAATAATATCTCAGCATTCTAAAGCCACCTCGCTTATGAGGGCCAAATATAACTAAGTAACTGGATAGGGGCAGATTATTAACTTTTACCTATAAAAGTGGCCCTCAAACTTGTGTTTTTTTCAAATGTAACATAAATGTTTCATTTATATAAGAGTTTTATACATAAGATCTAACAACCTTACAGGTGAAACTTATAAGTAATTATGCTGGCAAGGAACTTACAGTTTCCTCTGCATATTTTCCTTATGATAAGGACAAACTGTGCTGACAAATATTTTTGTGCATTTGGTGGAATTCTGATACCACCAAATGTACAAAAATTGGTAGAATTAGAATTTCATTAATTTTTATACAGAATTAATTTGATTTATTGGTTGATGTTGATGCTAATTCTCACCATAGTTTAAGAAATTGTTTATGCAATTTTTTTCTGTTTTTCTGCTTGTATTTTATTTTTCAATAGAGACGCTGAATGTTTTTCCCTCTCCTTTCCTCTAGTATCCTATCACTCTTTCTTTTGGCAGGATTCATTCAATCTTTCCTTTTACTGTTCTATTCACTTCTCTTTCCCTCATTTATTTTCTTAAGACTAAACCATGGAGTAAAGTCTTCTATTTCTTTATATATATATATATTATAGTTTGGGGAAGCAAGGATATTAACGAAATAGGTGAACATTTACTGGAATTTCAAGTAAGTGCTAATCTTTTTGTTTTAAATAAAGACAATGAACTTAGCTTTATCATTGAAATGATTATTATTTCTATTTATATTTCCCCTTTTGAAGATATTGTTATTTTAGAAAAACTATGTAATATATTGCATACTCTTCCAAACATACCTATCCTCCCTCCTGACTGGTGATTTCAACATTGACTTTATGGTACAGCCCTATTAAGGATGACAGATGTACAGTGAAACCTCTCTATGTTGGACACATTTGGTTCCTTCAAAATGTGTTCAACTTAGAGAGGTGTCCAACATAGAGAAATTCATAAAATCAAAATTTTTTCTAAACATACTAAAAACTAAATTTTCATATCAAAGCAAACCTTTATTCAAATCAAACTGAAAACGTTTATTCAAATCAAACTGAAGAAACTAAGCTATACTTGAGATACATTGATGATTTGTTTGTCATTTGGGACAGTCGTGAAAAGACGAAACTCCTATCTGAAAGGTTCACCCTCCCAAACTATGAGCTTAAACTAAAATTGGAGCAATGTAACAAACAAAGTGTGCATTTCCTAGATATAGACATGAAAATAAACAAGCTTTCCTTCATGATTCAGGTTTACAGAAAACCGAATAGTACAATAATAATAATACCAGAGTGGTCCAATGATAAATGGCAACATAAAAGAGCGGTCATAAGATCATTGATATCGAGAGCATTCACTCATTATAGTGGTGATGAATCAATTAGAAAGGAAATGCATCTGATTAAAACTATAGCAAAAAAGCACAGATATAATGAAAGTCTGGTAAATAAAATAGTAAAGGGGCTCAAAAGAGAAATAACAATATACAACAGAATTTAGAAGAAAGAGACGGCGAAACTGATAAGCAACTCAAAGAACAAACAAACGAATACATCGTAATATCACATGAATTAAGAGGCTTCAAAACCATAGAAAAGATTTTGAAGATAGGAAACAAAAAGCCTGTGTATAAGAGACCACCAACGATATTTAACTTACTAAGAAATGTTAAAGACAGTTACAGTCAAGCAGAAAGAACAGGAGTATACAGCTTTCCGTTGCAGAACCTAGACAACGACACAGAAGAACTTTACATAGGTGCAACCTGCAGAAATCTGAAGGAAAGAATATCCAAACACCAAAAGGATGTAAAAAATGCATGTTTCACCACAGCCTTAGCCAAGAGAGCATACGAGGGAAATGTGAAAATAAAATGGGAGGAAAGCAAAGTGACAAAACAAGTTGTTAACACACATGAATTATTCATAGCAGAAGGAATACAGATTTATAAAGGTAAGGCTTAAATTTTTTAATTGATTTCCGTTATTTGAGGGTAAATGATTTTTTCGATAAATGTTCGCAGACATAGCGTTATGTTTTTCTTTCATTAAAGAAATGACTTATTCGATAAACGTTTGCAGACATAGCATTATGTTTTTCTTTCATTTTATTTCTTAGAAGAGTAATTCAGGATAATTTTTAAAATGACAATCATATAAATGATATGTTGGAGAAACATAATTCTGGTGGAAATATATCATTCGAAATATATATTTCATTTTTTAATGAATACCAAGTACACAACAAAATCTCATTAAACATCGGTTGATTTTCGAGTGTGGTAGTTCTTAACGACAGACAAGTAGACAGCTTAGTGAAACCATGGAATATGCCTTGAACAGGAACACGCACTGAAAAATAAATGTGTAATAAACTCTAAAAAAGACTGTGCAGACAGCAGAAGATTTATTGTTTTTAATTATTTTCAACAGTTTATTTTTTATTTATTTTTATCGTATTATATTATATCATTAATTTCACTTATATATTAATGTAAAGTCTTCCCGATTAACAAGAATCTTATGAACACGTGTAAAGAACTGAAGGCAAAGAATTTTTTAAATATTTATAAAGTTTTGAATTTAAACTACTGCAGAATAGAACTGTATGTTATCATTCCAAAATCGATGTTCTTTGTTCCAAAAACAGTCAGAACGTTATGTAAGAGTTGATGATGCGCATAAGCCGAAAGCACTCCTCTGAATAAATGAATTTTTTGGTCTACTTGAAGTGACCTGATCTGCTTGTAAGTGCTAGTAGTTAAATTTAACAATACAATTAAATTCCACGTAATGCAGTGCATTACTTAAGCAATAGTATTACTGTATAAGCTTTGATAAATGAATCAGAGAAATTAGCTATTCTATTTTAGAGAAAATAATAGCAAATATATTGAATTAGTCATTGAGAGAAATATAAAATGAATTGATAGTGTCAGCAAATGCACAACAAAGATGTGATATTAATATGATATTTTATTAAATTAAAGAAACATTCATCAAAAACATAAAAGAAAAAGTAGTTCTCTACTGAAAGATAATTATTTTTCAGTAAATTTAGGACATCAGTTTTGGCTTTAGTAATCATGGATGTGCTGTTTGGCTTTTCCATTTACAGTAAAATTTGCTTTATATGTGTTTTGGTTTTGATTTTATATCATTTAGTTCTCAGTATTTCTGATGAGATTTGAAAATAAAAAATTTAATATTTTTTTTGCATTTTCTGTCAAATAAGCACTTCAATAAAATTACAAAAACAAAAACATCAGAATTAACATTTAGATTATTTGCTTATAATGAAATTATTCTAAATTGATAGATAAAATGCAATAAAAGTTTTAGTAAAAAACTAACTGTTTTAGTTTCTTTTGTCAGTTATATGCATGACTTTATGATTAAATTTAGTATGAATGCAAACTACATATTGTGGTGTTAAATGTATCTGATTACAAGGTGATACAATCGCATCATGATTCCCATCTAGCTTTCTTTCCACGTCACAATATTTTGATGCAGTGACCGATATTTTGTCTTAAATGCTCACCACTATGTTCAGGATGTTAAAAGGGAAAGTTATTTATCTAAAAAGAATTAAAAACTACTATGTAAGCTAATAAAATACTCATCAATATAATTTACTTTATATAAAACAAGATATTGAGGTTGTTCTCAATTTACAATGGAGATGTTTTGATATTACTATCATAAGTCAAAAATGACCCATAATGCTAGTAATTTTAGTAGTAATAATAGATAATGGAATATTAAATCTTTTAGGAAGGTATAATTTTGTCAGATTTGATCCAGATCCTCAAGGTATAAAATTATTTGGAATTGAACCCAAATCCCTAAGATGATATGCAATGGCAAAATAGTAGATTACCTGCTGATGGAAGACATGTCACATCGCATGTGGCAATGTGGCATCTTCCACCAGGCTTCTTTAATGAATATATATCGACTAACACGAATCTTTAAACCAAAGATTCTTGTTAGTCGATCTCTATACATCGTTCTGAGGAAGCATGTATATACTTATTAAAAAACTCTGCTGTATAGGCAATGCCTGTTGCCACATGCAATGTGACACATCTTCCACCAACAGGTAATCTACATCCCATTTAGCCCACTCACGTTATGTTTATTTTTTGTTTGTGTATAATAATAATTAGAGTGAAGTAAAATCAGGTGCCAAAGAATGTGTCTTTTTGCTGAAGAATATTCCAAAATCTGTCCTCCCAGGCCCAAATATATCCCATGTCTCGTATTGGGTCGGCAAACTTATGGCAATCCTTTCCAATAGGTACATAGTTTGGGAAAGTTATTAGAAGTCGTGATCTATCGATCCATTTTTTTCATGTAGGTAATGGTGGAATTTTAAGTTTAAATCATTCTTTCACATAATGGGATTAAATAATTAAAATAATAATAAAATATAATAATCATAAATACTGCTGCAATAAAATACAACAATCATTTTTTATCACTAGCATTATACAGCATTTCGCTTATTAAAAAATACTGTATTACTGTTAGGTATATATTTTATTATCTGATCGAAATACGGAAAAAATAACCCGCATTCGAATGTGGCTCCATCTATTAACCAATAATGAAAAATAATAATGCGACAATATGACAATAGCGCATACAACCAATAATACATAACTTAACTTTCGAATACAGATATAATTCCGAAATTTTCGATGAGAATTGAATTGAAATTTTGATATTTTCTTTAAAAATTAACTGCAAAGTTTTTTTCTAACCTGTAGAGCGACTCATTCGTTTCTCCCAGCCCTTCGGTAATTCTTCGTCCGCCATTTCTGCTCGATGAAGATGTCATATAATTGCGGCACCTGCCGGATGATTACAAATGCTATGTACAATTCTTATAATATTAACAAAATGTAGCGATTAATTTATTAAATCAATTTGAAAAAATATTATTTTATATTAAAATTTTCTGATTTTCATGCAGAAATTAATAAATTATGTTGATTTTAATAATTAATAGCAAAAGATTTTAATTTTATATGTTCAGATAAAACTTATAAATTTAAATTTAAACCTATTTTCGGCCGATTGAATGCTACAGCTTTCCATCCTGGAAGTCCCGGTTTCGATTCTCAGATCCTATCCATTGGAAAGTCATAGATATGAAAAGTTTATTCATGGTTCCAACTAGCCGGGCGCGTCATCGATTCCCGTCCTCCACAATCCAGCTGACTTCTCCGCAGGGGTGGCAGCTGTAGCAAGACTTGTTTGGCCGTGCCATTTAGTACTCTACCCATCGATGGTTTCCTCATAATCGGCCTGAAATTCTTTCTAAATGGATTATTGCTATGTTTGATTCCATGTCAATTAGAATGTTAATTTCCTATAATGCCAGTCTTGGTAAAAGTGTGGCCTATATTGACTTGGGGGTATAGCTAATATTGATCATGAAGGATTAGCTATAGAAGCTTTAGTATTTATGATAATATCACGTAGTGGTAATTTTAAATACCCTATAGCTTACTTTCATGGGTGATACTCATCATATATGCATCCAAAATAGAATATTGTTTTTACAATGTGTAAAATTTATGAACCCTACATTTCTACAAGCATACAGTATTTTCATTATTGAGATAGGGAAACATATTTCGTTGACATTTAAAAATAAAGGTCTCTCTTTAATCAACTTTGACGAGAACCATCAGTGGCGGCTTTTTCCTTAAGGGGCCTGAGGCGTCAGCGATTTCAATCCTGGGGCCGGATTCACAAAGAGTGTCGTTATTTACGACGTCGTTAAATATAACATGTTAACGATTTATTGTAAATGCTATTCATGAAACCTGTCGTAAGCTACTTGACAATTAGCGACGAAATTAGTGGCATCTTGTTTCGAGAGTATGGATATGTCATCTATATTCTTTCCATGAATATAGCCATGGTCTATAAATATATATGGTCATCACACTCCTACCGATAACAAAAGAAAAACTGTTAAGATTTAGATTTTAATCACCAGGACGGCGTTGTTGTCGCACCTATGGTCATAGTAGTGTTGTGCCGATAACTGCGATTTCTGCGATCGCAGCGGATGGCAGGATTATCTGTTATAATAGCAGCTATTGAATAACACTCTCTAGCGGTTATTTGTTGAGTCTGAAATTCATAACTTCGTTCCCCGAAATTTGAATTCTTATTTAACAGCATTATTAAAGTTCCGATTTTCGGTTTCATTTCATTAGTTAGACGCTACATGTTGTTGTTAAATATAATTAAATTCAAAAACAATCTAAGTTAGAGTTTAGTTAAGACCTGAGCTCAGGCCAAACTCTGGAATTTGCAGAGTCATTAACCGTTAGGCTTAGTTTATAATTATTATTATTGACATTCATTCTAATCCGCGACTTTGCAAGCTTGGCAGTCAGTCAGTCCAGTGTGTCCCATGTTTTGAAACATGAGAGGTATAATCCCTTTCCAAAGAGTTGCCAATTATGTTTGGATGTAAAACGAGCAGTTTGAGGCAATAAAGTGAATCTGATTGGTATTGTTATGTTTTGTTCTTTAATTTTCTTTTTTGAAGATTTAACGTCCTTTCGTTACAATTTCTGCCAGCTGCTATGGTCCGGCAATTTTTTGTAATTAAGCCTAATTAATATTCATAAAGTTATAAAAATTCATATCTTTTTTATTTTTCATCGTAAAATTCTGAAATTTTTTCATGTAGATAATTTTTGTCTCTCTCTGTAACTACGTAATTATTTTTTTGATATTTGTTAATTTGACGAAGTATTCGTTGCCTATGTTAGGTCAATACCCGGGATCGAACCGGGGACCTTTCGGCAGATTGATTCTTCAGACAGTTAAACTGTCTGAAGAATCAATCTGCTCGTTGGCCTCGGTGGTCTAGCGGTATGACGATGATGTTGGGACGTTAGCCCAAAGGTCCCCAGTTCGATCCCGGGCCGAGGTGGATTTTTTCTTCAGATAATTTAGTTGTTTAGCCCAAAGGTCCCCGGTTCGATCCCGGGCCGAGGCAGATTTTTTACTGTCTGAAGAATCAATCTGCTCGGTGGTCTAGCGGTTGGGACGTTAGCCCAAAGGTCCCCGGGCCGAGGCAGATTTTTTCTTCAGATAAATTAATTAAAAATTCGAGTTCAATTTATTAATTAATAGATGGCGCCACTCATAGATTTAGTAAAATTAAATATTATTATAATATTGGCGCCACTCATAGATTTAGTAAAATTAATTATTATTATAATTATGAAAATTATTATTCTAATTACGAGATGGCGCTAACTTTAGTTCAAATTATTTCCAATCATTAAATTATTCCGTTGTAATTCAAGGGCTAGATTTTGGCTAGTATATTTGTTTATATCAACATAACTGTAAAAGTAAAAATTATAATAAATTTTCAATAATTATTATTTCTTTTGATGATATTTTGAATGAGTTTTGATTGTAAGAATTTTTCTTTATGATTCACATCTGAAGAATGACCATCTTAATCCTAACCTTAATTTTTCATGTACAGACTAAAAGATGAAAATCTTCAACAACATTTTTTTACGCAAAAGAACATACAGTTATTGATATAATATGCTCAAACACTGCACTTCTCAACCTTTGGGTTCACAACTCAATATTGGATTGCGTTAAAGTTTTAATGGATTGCAAAAGAATTTGTAAAATACCAAAATAAAAAAAAAAAAAATGTCTTTTACATTAATTTTGAAAATTAATTATGAAGTTCCGAATGGTATTAATTTCTGGTATGTTAATTTCTTAAGCTAATTTGTTAAATTAAGTTAAGTTACATTCACAATGTTAAAATTAAGTCTATGCCATGTTTGTTCCGCCCAATTTGGCATTCATCGATACACTCCCTATCCCAGTTTTGCTAGTTTTGAACTAATGTGTAATTGTCAGTTGTCAGAACAGCAATAAGAATAACTTTGTATGTACATCACTGTTATTTTAAGTCAGTGTGTTCATTTAGTATGTTAAAATTAGTAAATCATATTTCATTGAAGTGTGTGTTTTTATATTGAAGTGTAAGAATTACAGTGTATGTTTTTAATTAACAGTTCATGGTTATATTTTGTTGTATGTGAGTAAAACATTGTAGTTCATTTACTATAAGTTGATCGGAGTACAAACAATATCATACTGATATACTACCTTGTTTTATTTTATATTATAAAATAAACAAGTGGGTTGCAGTACAATTTCAAAAAAATATGTTGGATCATGCATCAAAAAGGTTGAGAACTGCTGCTCAAACATATGTATATTTTGATCTACATAGGGTTTTGTGAAATAATCCACCTATGCAAATAGAGAAATTTCTGTACATGCTAATAAATGCACTGGATGGCATCAGAAGGTACAGAATGAGAAAAGTATGCCTATATTTAAATCTTGTTTCTTGAGACAAGTTGGAAATCTTATGTTTGTAAGATTAATATTAATCTTAATCTTATAGGCATAAGATCCTGGATCCAGGTAAGATGGCCATATATGGCCATTTTAATTCTTACCTGGGTCCGGGGAAAAAATAAAAAATGACTCCTTTAAAATTATTATAAGGGATATAAACTTAAAAATATTCATTGAAACAATTGACAAGTAACACTAATTGTTGCACAAACATGAACATAAAGTACAGATCTCATTACTAATGAGTTGTACATTATACAGTATAATGCTAATTCCCCATAAGATATAAATTATTGCATTGCAGACATTTATCATATTATAACTATTACATATCATTAGAACCCTCAAAATCTGTGTATTTTCATAAAATTTTTGTCCAGTTTACCAATTACACATTATATGGATTAAAAAGTGATAAAACTGTTTTTTTTTTTTTTAATTTTTTGTAAAAAGTTACTTAATTCTACACGGATAAGTTTTGTATTACGATGAAATTAAAGCTGAAAATCTCCCCTTCCTAACCTCAACAATTTTCCAGTATGCCTAGACATCATATAATATTGATTACATCAATATTACTATCTAATCAACGTCATTGGATTTTAATAGTCACGTGCCATAATTATATGATCATTCTAATCGGCTGTGGTTCCGAATACGCCCCGCTTCAAAAACTGGTTTTTTTACTTCCTAACGTCAAAATAACTACTGAGATATCTTATTTAAGTATTCCCTATGCGGCAAAATCCGTCAATTACGCAAAAATTTGATATCATCTCGATAAATTGTTAATCAAATCTCGAACGAAATCATGGACATTTCACTTAGTCTGCTGTTCTGCGCCGTCGTAGAAGAAAGCTGTCGGTGTGCGCATGCGCACTGGTTAATATTTTGTCAGTCCGCTTCTCTAATTCCGCGCGCATCGCTACAGCTCGCGGTGGCGTCACGCGGTATTCCTGTTCACAATTATTTTATTTCATCCTTTATATAAGTAGTTTCCCTAGGGATATCTGAATTTGGAGAAGACAGTAAAAATTTAAAATAATTATATTGCTAATTAATTGTTATCATCATCATTATCTTCCCAAAGTATGGACAGTTAGTGTTACATAATAACTAATAATTCGTTTTGTAAATAATTCTTGTATCGCTATATTTTGTATATTAAAGATTTAAATCTAAGTTCTAGAAAAATTGTCTCCGATGATATAATATCAATCATAACGAAGATGGAAGTTTTTTCGACAGTTTTTCCTATTAAATGACAATGCTTGAATTTTAGCCGAACGATTTCTGTTTTTGAAGTGAAAAATTTTCCTGATCCTTTCACGAATGTGGAAAATATGGGAAAAAGGTTGGAAAGATTCAACCATTTAGAAGTCAGAAGTGACTGGGAAGTGGATTAAAAAGATAGATGAAATTTAAAGGGAAACAATAGACGCGAGAGTGAAGCTAGCGCGCCATGGCCATTTGAAATGAATGATGTTTGTTTACATTCATTTCTCTCATTTCTTTTTAGCTTTTTTTGCAGAAATATCTATAAATATGAACTAATTATATACCGTTTCCAGGAAAAATTATTATATTTATCATCAAATTCTATTTGATTTATCCCTTAACTTCTACTTGTATTTCATCACATTGCTTATTGAAGATTTAGTTTTGTTTATATCAATATTTAGTTTCTGGTTCAAACAGCCAATATATGTATACGTGTACGTATCTTCAATAGACAATTTTTTCAGGGCCATTGAAGTTTATCATATCGCAAGGTTAACTTAGGGTATGTGAAGTTGTTTTGATAAAATTTTTTCAATAATTTACTTATTTATTTTATAAAATGTGTTTTAGTCAATGGAATAATTAATAAACTTGAACAGCAATGTAATAAAAAGATATATGAAAATTTATTATTTACAAAACCTAAAAGAAAATTTCTTATTAACAAATATAAAAGTATACTCAATTAAAAATATATTTTTTCCTACATGTTAAACATTTCTTTGTATACTTCCTTTGAGATGGAGAAAGATAAACACATCTTGGAAAGACTGTGGGTAAGGAATTTCACTTCAGAAAAAGCAATTACCTCAGATGTGAGAATTGAACTCAAGAAGGAGATTTGGAAGTATCAAAGTGAGAAGGCAATTATCTCACTTGTAAAAATGGAAAGCAGGTAAAATTCGTGGGAAAATATGTATTATTTAGAATTTAGAAGTGATGATTTTTATAAAATAATTCATTTTATTTCAAATTAAAATAATTTATAAAAAAGTTCCATGACATATGTTTACGGTACTGATCGGCAGTTTTTTACATACTGCCGATCAATACATGATGTATATACACGACAAGGACAATAGCAATAATTTGTGAATATAGAATATACTCAGGGAAAGATTATTATTATATATATATTACACAATGTATATGTTATACGTTATCCAGAAATAATTTATAATAAAAGAGTTCCACTTCCATGACGCATATGCCCGTCAAAGAACGATAGCAATAATTTCGGAATATAGAAAATATATAAAAAAAGATATGCTATATATTATACATTAACAGGAAGTAATTTATAAAAGTTCAATGACGCTGATTCACGGCATCAAACAACAATGTGATTTTATATATGACGTGTATAGAAGGCACAGAAAAAAACATAATTTAGGAACAGAATAAAAACATGCAAAAAAATTATAAAATGCATGTTATAAATTCTATAAGAAATAAATCAATAATACTTAAAAATTGAGCTGCATGTAGAATGAAATTATTATAAAATGCACAATTAAAAAAATAAAATAAATAAATAAATACATTTTTATTAACTAACATTCGAAAGTAACAACAATAGCAAAAAAAGATTCAACAATTACATTTCAAAAAACTTTTATTCATTAGGAGAAATTAATTTATTAAAAACGTTCCACTTAAATGATATTTATACATGGCAACGGAGGACAGATGCTTTTTACTACGTGACGTGTATTCACGGCAATGGAGGTTAAGAGGTTAATTTTTAATAACTCTGAATAAAGTAAATGCATAAAATGAATGTCATTAACTAATAGTTAATTAACCTTAGTTCAAATACAATTACCTTATGATCTATCTGATCTGAAATATTTTCCTATAATTCTTACTATCAAAAATATGCTAATTCTTAGTTTCTAACTTCTTAATAACAAATTTATTATTTCTACCAACCCTTTTTTTTAAATATACTTAATATCTCGTTTGGCCCATTCTTTCTTTACAATAAATTAATTTAAAATATACAATCAGATATCAATCCTTATTTCGTTTGATGATGATGAAATTGTTACCGATGATTCATACATTTTCTTTTTCATTTCTGCTTTAATATGTGAAATGATGACAAATATTCCAGAAGAATCTTTGTTAAAATGGACATCTCTTACAAAACTTTCTTTACTCATTAAGATGCATCTTTCTTATTAAGATCAAACAAATTATGGTGAAATGATGACAAATATTCCAGAAGAATCTTTGTTAAAATGGACAGACTTACAAAACTTTCTTTACTCATTAAGATGCATCTTTCTTATTAAGATCAAACAAATTATTTGTAAAATTTGTTAATTCAGACATTTATTGGCAAAATTCCATAATATAAACTGTTCCAAAATCAATTAAATGCTGAGAAACATCAGTTACCGAACACATTTCTCGTTTATTGATACTAGTTGACATGGTAAGTAAAAGTTGTTTTCACCAGATCACGTGAGTTTTATAGCCTTGAACACAAAGTGTGAAACAACCTCATTCCCATAGCCATAATATTGTCATCAAACAATGTGATCAAATATGTAGCAATATTTCTGACTCATCCCATATATAAAAAATAAATTAAACATATTCTCAATATATATCAAAGTACAGTGGTGTCCAATCTTTTTACTATGCGAGTTATTTTCTGTATTAAGTTATTTGGCGATCTACTCTCTTATATAGGCTAGATCAAGGCTCACTGTTTGAGTTCCACTGATCCAAATTAATTCATTTACCTGGACTTATAAGAAAATTACTGATTTGACAATTTTAACAAAAAATAAATAAAAATAACAATATACTTAGAGAATTAAAAAATAATACAAAATAATGATAAATAAAATATGTTTTCAGTTTTAATTAAATTTGTAAGTAAGAAGGAATAAAACAAGAGATTGACCAAAAAATGCTCTGTTATCAACAGATTGAACACCACTGTCATAGTATTGTGAAGTTCTAGATTCCAGTCAAAACTCTTTTGCATTGTGTATTTTTCTGTTGTTTACGTGTATACACATATATTTTTTATTATTAATTTAAGCATTTATATTAAATATGTAATCCCAAAAATATAATAATGTATTACGAAAAATATATATATTATGTAAATTACCTTTTTACCAACTGCTATACCTTCTATAATCTTACGTAAATCACACACTAGCACTCTACGCAGTTTCAGTTATCTAAGCATATATATATATATTATGTATAATTAATTAAATCGTATGTACGAGATTGTATAAGTTGAGCTCAGGGAAATCGATGTCATCCGTGAGAACGGAAGCTAACTTTTATTACTAATGTCATAAGGTCGGAAAGAATACAAAACAACAGAAAGATGGTTGAATCAGCGAACGAAGGGGAGAGGGGAAGAACGAACGGCGAAATAAACAAAAATGATAACAACAGAGACAGAGTCGGGAGAACTAGGCCAACAAAGTGGCACGAAACTATTGGTCCTCTGACCGAAGTGTCGAAGTGAACTGGGCTCTGCCAATCAGGACTGGATTTTATCCCGAAGCCGTTCGTACAAGAAGAATGTAAAGGATGGAGGTGCGAGAGCTATGGGTTTTGTTTAAGAACATTAATAATTCAAGTCATGTTCGTACCTGGTGTGAAGGAGTGGATCCGACGCCATCTTGAATAGGTGCTGTCCGAAGTCTGGATGTTTACGTTTATAATATTTAAATATGACATATGTCAATTTGTTTGTATTGAGAATATTGTTTTTATGTTCTTTTTTATTAACAAGATGTTTAATAATTTATTTGATTTGAGGTTTAAACAGTGTAAAAGAATTGTGTTATGTAAATTAAGTATGATGTTAAAAAGTACAGTAGAGGGAGTGGAAGGCGTCCTTCCGGTGGAGAAAGTGAAGTGTGGTGACCGACGTCGGGAATGTTGTAATGAAAATTGTCATTTGAAATTGTAACAACTTTTAATTTATGGAAAGACTATGAAAGTACTTTAAGTATATATGTTGTAAGTTCTCTTTTGTTTTTTATTGTGAATAAAGTTCAAGTTACTAATGGATCCGTTGGGGTCGTTTTTGGATTGGTTAACTAATGTTGACATTCATTGTCATATAATTATCCAGTTTCGGCATCGTGAAAATGTACCGTCGGCGGGGAGAAGTCGTACCCATCGTAACAGCAGTCCAGCACCTGGGGCGGGTCGTTATAAGAACTCTCTCTCTCCAGGTATGTGGATTCCAACACGACATACACTCACCACACATACATCAGATTCAGGGTGCAATCGATTTCTTTGAGCTTAGCACTATATATATATATATCCTATATCAAAATACTAATAAACATATTTTATTTTTTTCTTGTATGCTAAATTTAGTAGTTACTTCTTTTCTTTCTGTCTTGGACCCCTGTGGGCCACTAACTCACGCACTAAGGGCACTGAATCGACAAACGAACCACAAAAGTTACAGTATAACATAATAGAAAACAAAGCAATGGCAAAGTTCTGGGTAACTATACAAGATCAATAAATAAATTAAAAAATTAATTTAAATATCTGTAAAATTTTTGGGTCTCAAAAAAACAAATAATGATGATAATAAATTTTCACAATATAAACTATAGATATCTTATATTTTAATAGTAATTACTGTTTGGTTCTATTTCTGGGAGTAGCCTGAAATATATGAATATGAGTAAAAACATTTAATACACCCAATCAAACATTTATTTTTATTTTTAGCCCCTGGGGGTTGATATTGATTGCTTTAGGGACATCTGGTCTATTGAATCACTAAATGATAAAGTATTAGATTACAACTAGCAGATTCAGATTCAATTTTAGTTCTACACATCATATTTTTTCTTGATTGGATTTGGCTCTAAATTTATGAACCGCATTCGCTATTTTATGATAGGTCCCATCTGGCAGGATTAGACAAGTTAATACATTTTCTGTTCCAATCTTAAGGAATTAGAATCAAATTTATTTCCCTATTTGACAAAAATAAATGCATACATATATATATATGAGGGAAATTCATATCAAAGCTAGAGTATGATTCAGTAAGTACCTACTGTAAAATCTTTAAATCAAGCATGTAGTATTTACAATTATATATGTTCACATTAACATTCTGGCAGCAATGCTTGTTATCATCGCAATTGTGTTGGTCATTATACAAGAAGACAAAATTATATTCCGCTATGGCAATACCGAGTGTAGTTATTGCAAGTACATTATTATTCATTTTCTTGTGAATGAAGATGTCAAACCTGATGAAATTTTGCAAAGACTAATAGCACAGATTGGAGAACAAACTTTAAAGAAGATACAAATGTACGGATGCACAATTTAAAAAAAGGGCATGAATTTGTTTGTGACAATACTGGAAGAGAAGGCACAAAAGCCAAAAGAAGCCACAGTGGTATATTATAAACCAAGGTTATGCAAGGTTATTCTATAACTTGCGTATATTGTTCAAAAAAACTGAAAACTAATGGTAATACCATGAATTTAAGTTTCATACTGAAGCAAACATCTACAAGTTCTTGGAGTTCAAAAAGAATTGCAGAAGGAAGAAAAATGTTATCAAGACACTGACAAAGCATCATCATCATAATCTCTCTCAGCAAAACAAAGAAAAATTTCTGAGATGTTTAGGAATATTGAGGAGTTCAAATCAGGTGGATCAGCAGAAAATATGATAAATCAAGCTTTTATATTTATGGTGTGTAAAGACAATAAGCCATTGAGAATTATGGATCATTAAAGTTTCCAACATTTCATAAAGACAATAGCACCTTTGTACAAAATTCCCTTTTGACCAATGACTAAAAGACTAATTTCCAATAAATATAGTAATACGGTATACATAGTCAAACAGCAGCTGAAATAAAAATTTTGAATTGCTGTTTCTTTATATTGGAAGAATGGCATATTAGCAAGTATCTAGCTAATAAACTAAAGCAGTTGATAAAATACTGAAAAATAGATAATATATTTTTGTGACAATGCACAAAAAAAATGTTTTCTTCTAATATTGATGTTTTTGGGATTAATGTCTTCTACATCGATGTTACCTATTGATGTTCAACTCTACTATATACTGTATAATTTAATTAATAATCAATTGAATAGACCAATATTGTGTATTTGAGTTAGTGCTCATTTGAAACTGGCTATCTAATAGAAACACTAATTGTTTCCATTTCATTTTCTCTCTATTATGAAGAGAAATACAAGAAAATAGAATTTGATTCTGTTTCACTGCACTAAAATCTTTAATTTTTAAATTAATTTAGTTTTTGCAGGTGGTATAATAACCAAACATTAACTGAAACAATGTCAAATGACAGCTTACTGTATATTGAAATTTATGTCAGCAGACACATATTTGTACATTCCATAATAGCCAAAAGTAAATGGGTTAAAAAGCATAAGATAATTTGGACTTATTTATTTTATTTAAAAGAAATTTTCTTTTTAAATCATTTGTTTGCAATCTGTTGAATTATTGCATTGACCATTTCTGTAATGTATAATTCTTTATTTTTCTTCTGACATTCCCCTATTTTGTTTTCTACACTAATATTTAACAAATTGAAGAAGGATATTTAATAAAAGCCTTCTCCTATTAGGGTATGCAACATACTCTAATAATCAGAAGGATTGACCTGGAACAAATTCATCTCTCTGAGGCCATTCTTCTACTTTGAAATGATTGTAATACTCTACTATTCCATAGACAAAGAAAACAATAATGTTTGGTGAAACCACCCTGAAATCCCAATAACAGCTCTATGACTTTTAGATTTCCACATAGTGGAAATCTAAAAGTCATAGAGCTGTTATTGCATAATTTGTAGATGTCAATTAATTGCATTTAGAATTACATACATACTTTCATGTGTGTCCTTCATGTCAATTGCATGGACAAAAGGAATCAAAAGTTTTGTATTCCCATTATGTAGAACTACTACTTTCAAGTTAATTTTTGATAAATCTATAAATAGGCACCACTCCTTGGAATTATGTTGAAGGCTTAATTTTTCCATAATACTATTTGGATCTATTAGAGTTATCCAAAACAGAAAAATTAGGACAGTTCTCGGATATAGTTCCTGAAGACAATGATTATTGTTTCCTTTGCCAGAAATACCATTGTTATAATCTTGAATTTGGACAAATTGAGATCTCATATCATTCAGTTCAGTTTGCTCAAATAAACTTGGTTTGTCTTCATCTTCAGGACATTAGGTGGTTTTCTCTTCTAATATTATATTCCGTTTTCGAACTTTCAAAACAACTGCCTTTCTTCTCATACATAATCAATAAGAAACTAATAGGACTAATAGCAGTGAATAAACAGTTTTTTATTCAATAAACTAAAACGTTTTTACCAACAAACATGGAAATGATTTCACATGCAAATCTTCGTGTATTTTCAAGCCTGACTGGTAAATATCTATAAAATTCAGATACGCCAACTTCTATGAATTTTGCCTTCAAATTTGAATCGCATTGAATCTCAATCACTTCCATTTGCATATGATTAGGTACTAATTCTATATTTATTGAGAAAATCGAAGAAAAGAATTTTTTTTAGAGGGCATGAATATAAATTTCAGAGAAACGGTTTGTTTATATCAGGGTTTTTCTTAACTGGGACAGATTATAGGTAGTCAGTAGGTTGTTAAAATATAAGCTGCTAATATTAATGGGAAGGGTGAATGGTACGTAGTTTCACTACATATATGCAAACATTGAACAAAATATGGTCATTATTATTATTATTGTGTATGTTTTGTTGGCTGGGCCGCAAATATAGTCATTGTGGGCTGCATGCGATCCGCGGGCCGTGAGTTTGACACCCTTGCTGTAGACTCATCCACCCAATTCATAAACTACTAGAGTCAGGCCTCTCCCCTAATGAAATTGTCTCTATACTGGACTATGACTCGTTATACCCATCTATAGAGCTTCTGCTTGCATGTCTAACGTTATATCAGTTCATGTTGCAACACCTCCCTAAGCCAATCGCAGATACCGAGATCCTGCACACTATTTGCCACTTATAACATATAATTCATACTACACTTTAGGAATGAATATTATGTGCAAAAAAAAGAAGAGTCCCCATCGGAGGACTGCTTCAGATATAATAGGGATTGTCGTTCGATATAAAGAAAGCCAAGTAATACACCATTTCTTACCCAATATAAAACTTTATACACAATATGTACATGATCTCTGCATCATATGGAAAGAAGAACAAGCACAAGATATTATTTATGCCCTCAGTGACACAATCTTAGGGCTTTTGATTACTCTCGGCCAATTAGAAAGTTCTACTTTTCACTTTCTAAATATTGATGTAACCATAAAAGATGGTCAATATGTTACTAGCATATATAAGAAGCCAACTTACACCTTCAATGTAATTCCAGCTTGGTCACTTGATCCATATTCTTATAAGCTCTCAGCATTCCAGGCCCTCTTTAAAAGGGCACTTACTGCACCAAACAAGCAGATAGAGACAAAGAATTTAATTATATTCTCATTCAAGCCTAAAAATATGGCTTCTCTAATAACTCATTATGGGGACTCTAGAATAAGATTTCTCAAGCTTATAATAAAGGCAACAATATGCCCATAGCATCAACTTAAATGCCGGACGAATGCAATATAAACCAACGTAGATGTGTCATGTCCTACAATCCTACAGCACATAGAATCTTTAACAAAGCAGCTAAAAATAGTGACACCAAAATATCTTATAAAAGAAACTGTACTATTTTCTCAGTTATATAAAATGATAAGGCTCCAGTGGAACACTCAAGAAATCCAGGAATATATGTAATATTAATCTACAGTTACAGTTTACGAAGACGCCAGCAATATATAGGCTGCACAAAGCGTAACCTGACTGAGCATAAAGATGATATACGACAAGGACGGTTAAGCTCAGCTCTCTCGTATACCGCCTAACATGATGTAATGATTAACTGACTGAGCATAAAGATGATATACAACAAGGACGGTTAAGCTCAGCTCTCTCGTATACCGCCTAACATGATGTAATGATTAACTGGGAAGAAGCCGCAATTGTACGTAGGCCTAAAAATAATTACAGTATGGTGACTTTGGAAGTTATTGAGATCAAGAAACAGAGATCAAAATATAATCTTGTAAACAATTATAATCCAGAAACACTCCCTTATTCTTGGAGGTGGGCAGCATGTTATAATTTATAATGTCTACTTAAATTAGCTCATAATGAAAACCATTTAATGTTAATAATAATTTATTTAATGATATCATAACAAATATATAATAGAAAAACTTAATCTTTAGATACACTTATACGTTATTATTATATAATTTTGAATGTATTCTGGACTTTTAATTTGAATGTGTTCCAACCTTAATTATTCGAATTCCATTCATTATTTATGTACTGATGCAGGTCTTAGATTAAAAACGTTTTACTCTTTGTTAATAAAAATTTTTTCCTGTTAAAAAGGCTTGTCTTAATTTAAAATCACAAGATTTCTGCTCATTTATATGTCCATGTCTAGCTATTACAATTTATGATAAATATGAATTTGAATTCATATTAATAATTCTGATAATTATATATATAAATTTCAAAATATCTTTGAAGAAAATTAAAATTTAATATTCAACAAATTAAATACATAGGATTGTTCGGAAAATAATTTCGTTTCTTTCATGAAAATGAATGACAATTTTTTTATAGTCATATATAATAAAGGAATAAGCGTGTGGTGTCCATGTTTCTGCACATGTGCGAACTCCTGAGCTCATTCTTATAGGTATTAATAGTGCAGCACAAATAAATTTAGAGATGTTTGAATTTTTACAGTTGCATTTAACATTGTAAAATGGAGATCTGTAATAGACAAAATTGGAAGTGGGATTTCTATTATAGATTTATTTTCAATTTAGAGAAGTATATACTACCACAACAGAATTATTTTACAGCTCCCTCTTTAGCTGATGTTTTTTTTCCCTAAATTAAAAAAAACTGATATATAATGTCCAAGAGTAGAGTATTTTAAATATAAATACAAATAAAATAAATAAAAATAATTAATTTATCTTTCTAACATAATAGTTTAATTATGTATGTATTTTTATAATGATTTATCTAGTTTAATTATCTTTAACTGGCGCAGATCATTTAGATTATTAGAATATATTTTTATAATAATTATTTATCTTGTTTAATAGCGTGTAACTAGCGCAAATCATTTAGAAAATTGATGTATTTTTTATATTCTACATAACGCATTGCAAATATTTGTAATGATTCTCGATATCGTGGGCTGGCTAATATGAAAAACATCTCGTATAACAGATTAAAAGCTATTATTGCAAAATTTATTAGAATATATTTTTATAATAATTATTTATCTTGTTTAATAGCGTGTAACTAGCGCAAATCATTTAGAAAATTGATGTATTTTTTATATTCTACATAACGCATTGCAAATATTTGTAATGATTCTCGATATCGTGGGCTGGCTAATATGAAAAACATCTCGTATAACAGATTAAAAGCTATTATTGCAAAAAAATTTCAGTGCACATATAGTTGTTTCCACACTTATGGCATACGAACTCTGTTTTTCTCTGTATAGGCTATAAGGTGAAAGTTCTGTTAATTCAAAAATCGTAACTTTAGATAATTTATAGAAACGACTAAGTTCGGTAACTAAAATATATTAACATTATGTTGAGCTAATCGATATATTCGATAATAAATGTCTCTCTTCATCGACTAAGAGAGAAAAATACTCTTCCGCCATCTTAAAATTGATGATAACGACACGGTGGTGGCGTCGTTAGCTAATGACGCCGATTAACGCCGTTACTGATTGCGACAAGTTTTGTGAATACGGACATCCGTCGTTTCGAGCCATAGCGACGGTATTTCGTCGTTCAATAACGACGCTTTTGTGAATCTGGGTCCAGAGCCAGCTCAATATACGATGGAGCGGAGCGCCCCCCAGGACGCTGGCGCATTTTGTTTTGTTATTATTATTGTTGTAGTAAGACAGTTATTTTTTACACATAATGTAAAAAGTGAGCGAACTAGGCGGCCACCCGGGGCCCCGGCCGGAGGACAAGGGTTCATGCAACAATGTAATAAACGGCTTCGAGGAGAATGCAACAATGATTTTTTAAAGATACTGATAAATTAAGCAGCTACAATTTTATTAAAGAGAACGAAATACAAAATCTTTATTCGAATATTTGGATTTCATTAAAGATTTTATTAACAACACCTATTTCTGTCGCTAGTGCCGAAACAAGTTTCTCAAAATTAAAATAAATTTAAACTTATCTTCGATCATCTATTTCCCAAGAAAGAATGATACAATTAGAGACCCTTTCCATCGAAAATAACATCGCACAGAATTCGTCAAATCATTTTTTAATGAAAATATAAATATAGTACATTTTTAACACTGTATACAGAAATGTAATTTTGTAAAATATTGAATTAAAAATTAAAAGTTTTGCGAAGTACGATATTTTTATGAATTTATTTACTTTTCAAAACTAACGATTTGAGAGAGCGCAGATAAAATTTTCGCTCCGGGCATTAAAAGCTGTAAAGCCGGTCTTTCACTCCTCGGGCCCCCTTAAGACAAAATGTTCTTTTTTTGTGAATCATAGATTCACAAAAAAACAGCCGAGCTCTTGATTCATGTATGTCTCAAGAGTAAATGAGAAAATGTTTTTTGTCAACAGATGACGCCACATTCCATTTTGGAAGAATACTATGTGGCGGGGCGAAACAAGCCCTTCCACAGGTTGTCCACCCGTACAGATGGGTCAGCCGGATGGTGGAGGACGGGGATCGACGGGTCGGGCCCGGACCCCATGATAAATGAGAAAATTTTGAACACCCCCACTAAACGTTACTCTGATACGTGACATACTGTATCTTTATTACTATTGTGTTTCTTTAATTCAAAGATTCTTCGAATTTTATTGCATTATTTACCTAAATATGAGTCGTATTCATAGAATTTCGAGGTGAGGTTTTTACAGGGTAGTTCACCATTGCTTTCCCCAACCCACATCACTTCATCGCACAACCTCCCCAAATGGTGAGTCGTACGTTGCCACCCCCTCGGCGCGTTGAGGCGGAAGTGGGTGGTCATTCAGAAGCGACTGGGCAATGTCATTGATCAGGAACTACCAGACGTCCAAGCGGGATTCAGGCTGGGCCGGGGGACCCGCGATCACATTGCGAATCTTAGATGGATCATGGAGAAGGCCCAGAGAATACCAAAAGAAATTCTACATGTGCTTCATCGACTACACCAAGGCATTCGATTCCGTGGAGCATAGCAAGCTTTGGGTCGCCCTGCGGGAACTGGGAGTGCTGGAACACCTGATCAGATTGGTCAGATCACTCTACCAAAACCAGGAAGCTACTGTGAGAACCAGATATGGAGATAAAGATTGGTTCAAGATCAAGAAAGGCACCAGACAGGGCTGCACCCTCTCCCCGTTTCTCTTCAATCTCTACGCTAAAGTGATCATGCGGAAATTGGACCTGCAGGAATCTGAAGTGGGGGTGAAGATTGGGGGTCGGACAATAAGCAACCTCAGATTTGCTGACGACACGACTTTGCTGGCGGAAAGCGAGAAGGACCTGAAGCGGATGATCATGAAGCTAAAAAATGAAAGTGAGAAGATGGGACTTCAGTTGAACATCAAGAAAACAAAAATTATGACCACTGCTGCCAAGGAAGTCCATATAAAGATCAACAACGAGGAGATTGAGGTGGTCGACAGCTTCATCTTCCTGGGATCCAAGGTAGACTGCAATGGCGACTGGCGCCCCGAAATCACACGAACAATCACCCTCGGGCGCACAGCGATGGTCAACATGGACCCAATTT
>AYEL01092408.1:0-12264 GCA_000484575.1 Olivierus martensii
AGTACATTATAATATTAATATTAAAAAAGTAAAATACTAAATAAATGCCTAAAATATGTTGATAAACATGTTAAATTTTTCAAGTAATTGATTTTATATATTTTATATTGCTTTCTACTGAGCTATTGGAACTATATCTGAAAAGTCTGAGATAATTATATTTTGAGTTCTTTCCATATTTCAAAAGTTTTAATTGTTTCATTGAAATAAATAAGAACATAAAATATAAATCGTACAAAGGATGTATTCCCAGTATCTTGGATAAGATCATAACCAAATGCTTAAGGTTTGGAAAATAATTGGGCACTATGTTTTTTTACATATTTTGCATATTTATATTTAGTATTTTATTATTTTTAATTCTAATATTGCAGTGTATTTAAATTATATGTCATTCAGATTTAAATTTTGAACTGTAAATTTTTTATACTTGGAGGGTCTAGTTATTTTTTTTTTATTTCATTAAGTTTATGATGATTAAAAATAATAATTAGAACATTATTACTTGCAATACATTTAATATTTACCAAAAATATTATATAAATCATATAAAATAAAATAATTCTAATTAATCCAAATGCTTATAGAATAAGTTTAATAATCTTTATAATTTTGCTTGATATCATTTATAACTTGTTAATTAAATAATTAAAAATCTTCAGTACATAATTTTTTAAATTTACATTTGGGACTCACATCATCTAGTTCTCTAATTTTTGCCTTTTAATTTGTCTGAAGTTTATTGCAGTATGTGCAGGTTTTAGAATTTTAAACAGATTCTTAAGATGATATAGATTATATTTTATTAAATCTAGAATCAAAATATAAAAAATTGCCATAACATGTGCATGAGAAATATATAGTACTTTATGTATACTATAAACTGCAGAGATAATGGATTATATTTGTATCATAAACTATCCAGTTCTGCTCTAAGAAATACAAGGAATCCACAAACATTTTAAGCAGGAAAAATACACAATTTTATTATTAGATATTTAGTGCATATTGTTACAGGACAAACCCAAATTCAGGAAATACTAGAATTTTCAGTCAAAAAAAGAACGTCCTAACGCTTGTCAGATGTTCTAGTATTTCCTAGGCCGACCTCAAAATGCCAAACATTTCTTATTCAAAGTCCGGAATTTCTAGTTTTTCCTAACAAAACCAAAAGTGGCAAACAGTTAAAACAAAAGTCTTCATTTCTCATGTATTTCTGCTCAGAGTTCGGGCATGCACCGCATCTTATTACTTAATAATTCAGTTATTGCCAGTAAAGTTACAATCTTAATTCATTTCATTAATATTTTTTATGCTATTTAATGAATAAATAAAAGTTAAGAGCAAAACATAGTAAATGAAATTGTTTTTTTTTTTTTCATATAAACGGTGCCAGTCCAAGTATGTACGTAGGGCTAAATCCACTTTAAATGCACAAAGCATTGTGTATCTAAATTATTTTGGTACAAAAAGAATAATATTTTGTGTAATTCTAAATGCCACAAAAACCTACCTTGCAAAAATAAATAAGAGAGACGTAGTTATGTTTTCAACTTTTAAAATTTTTTACTTCATATATTATGTTGAACTTTGACTAATAAAAATATTAAAATATTTGTCCATAAAAAATTAAAAATTGGCAATTTCAGTTCTTTAAAGTCAGCTGTGTAAATAATGAATGAGAGCTAGCTCTGTTTTCAATTTGTCTTATTTCATTTTCTCAATAGAAAATAACAATGAAATTGTTATTTCCTATCAAGTAATAAAAATATGCATTATGTTCATTATAATAATGTTTTTAATCAATTAATCAACAATTTTTGTATTCATGGTACAACTATAAATACAAAAATAAAAAACATAACTAGGTACCTGTTGTTTTTTAGCAAGATAGGCTTTTGTGGCATTTAGAAATACACAAAATATTATTCTTTTTGTACAAACATAATTTTGATATACAATGCTTCGTGCATTTAAAGCGGATTTAGCCCTATGTATGTACTTCCACTGGCACAGATTGCAGCCTAGAGATTTATAACTAATGGAATAATTTGACAGCTCTAACAAGTAAAAAACAAAATTTAACTTTATTTCTGTACTTTTTTAACACTTACAAATTTAACTTTTGGCTTAATCAAGCCATCATCAGCAGTTGATTTTTTACAAACTTTTCGTAAAAAATTAACTGCTGATGATGGCTTGATTAAGCCGAAAGTTCTAAGGAAATAAAGTTAAATTTTGTTTTTTCACTTGCTAGAGCTGTCAAATTATTCCATTAGTTATAATAAGAAGAAAGTGAAAAGAAAAATAGTAATATTATAAACATTCAAAGAGATTTATTTATCCTTACGGATATTCTGTGAAGAAAGAAATTTCTACTAGCAAATATCGAACTCTGAGAGGAATACATAAGAAATGAAGACTTTTGTTTTAACTTTTTGCCACTTTGGGTTTTGACTAGGAAAAACTAGAAATTCTGGACTTTCGATAAAAAATGTTCGGGGCTCCAAAATAAAAAAGGAAGATGAAGAAGAAGAAGAAATGTTCGGCATTTCAAGTTCATATTTGGCATTTCAAGTTCAGCCTAAGAAATACTAGAACTTCTGACAAGTCTTGACATTTCGAGTTCGGCCTAGGAAATACTAGAACATCTGACAAGCGTTAGGACGTTCTCGTTTTGACTAGGAAATTCTAGTATTCCTGAATTTGGGTTTGTCCTGTAACACATATACTAATAATAACCTCTGGTAGCATTTTTGGCCTTCTATGCCCCTCCTCAGCCACTTCTCTCAAATATAATGTTAGATGCTCATTTTAGAAAAGTGGCTGAGGAGGGCCATAGAAGGCTGAAAATGTTATTGAAAGTTATTATTAGTATATGTACTAAATATCTAATAATAAAATTGTGTATTTTTCCTGCTTAAAGTACTTGAGGATATTTGTATGTCTGCAGAAATAGTTTGGGCACTTCCAAATATGATAGGAACTTGAAAATTTGCATGGATATAGGAACTAGCCTCAGATCCTCAGAAAATAATGAAATTTGCAAAACATCCCCAGAGATGGAGCATTTTGGGTTGACAAGAAAAATATTATATGTAAGTCCTTCAAAATTTTGTTAAAATTTGGAATGACATCAATTGCACCTATGAGATCATTGTGATGTAATAATGAATGACATCACAAAAACAAGCATTATGTGTGATGTCATAATGACAATAATAAATGATGTTGCATCGGCATCATTTATTGGTATGATCATATCATGATAATGTGCCATATTGTATGGCATTAACATCATATTGTGATGATATCATCATGATACAATGTCAATCAAATGTCTGTATATACAGTAAAACCTCGATTTTACGTACTTTGGATTTTACGGACACCATCCCAAAAAATAAAATAAATAATAATAATACAATATTTGCATAAACTGTCTACAGTATAGCTACATCCAGCATTTCTTATCTGCACTGGTGATCGGACTCTCTCTCTCTCTTTCTCTTTCTAAATCCAGCAACCCCTGCTCTAAAAAGATTGGAAAATTTCTTTCTGGAAAAATATATGACAGTAAAGTAAACTGCATTTTATTATTATTATGACTTTTTATTTAGAATTTTATGTAATAAAATTTGATGATATGATCTTTAATATTTATTTTGAAGATTTTAATATTTTTCCAAAAAAATATATATATATAGACTTACATATATTTTTATTATTAGATTAACTCCATTTTTAACTTACTTTCTGAAGAAAAATGAGGTTTATAATGTTACCATGCTCTCTATCTGTGTATCCTTCACTAATAATTTTTTAACTAATTAATATAATTTCTATAAAATTCAGCAGAAATGTTATTTTATTAAAGATGACTTCGAAGTCATATTTTTTAATCCCAGTCTCATTTAAAAATGATAGACATTTAAACTTTTGAGATATTTTCATAATATATAGAAATATTTTTCGAGTTGATTAATATAAATCAACTTAATCATAACTTAAATAAGTTTATTTAGGAAAATAATACATTGATAAACTTAGATCATTGAATAAACATCATATTTATTCTAGTTACTTTTCATCTACTGTAGATACAGTAAATTTTCCAACGTGATAACCTCACAGAATATTTTATATAATTCCTCGTGAGAAATATGACTAACTTTCATAAATGCAATTATTAAAATATTAAATGAAAGCAGATAAAAATATACTTATTAGCATTTTATTTAATATTAGAAAGATCCTTCTTAGTGCTATTGTTCCTAACCTCCAGTCCAAATGATGCCATTAAAATTTTAATAGATTACAACAGAGCAACTTACAAGTTAAATAAAGATATCTTGGTAGTGTGATTAAACATGAACAAAAATATAGGTACAGTTTAACCATAGTTTTACGAGAGTTTTTAGTTTTCACAGCATATCAGATACTTTATAGCAACACCTTGATCTATTCTTAAAGTAATTAAAATCTATTCGTGACAAAGAAAATGTCTTTAAGCTAAGTTAAATGATTTATTAGAAACCATTACTTAAATGACTTTGCTGCATGTAAATATTGAAATATTGAATGGAAATAATTATCTGAATTCTAAACACGAAAGATTTCAAAATTTGAAAAATCGTTGCAATGTAATTTTTTTGATTATTTTATTTTATATAAAAAAAATATTATACAAGACTATTGTTTCAGTGTTTTCATATTTTAAATATTTCTGAAATTTTTATAAGTATTTTAGTTTTTACTTGGTGATATTGAAAATTTTGATTTACATTTTTATAATTATTATTGTAATATTTACTTATCAGAAAAGACTCCAAATGATTGTTCAAGATCTGAAAAAAAAATAAACATAATTAATCAAATTCAGAATTGGAAAAAAATTTTTAAATAAAATTTTAAACATATTAACAGTGAATGTAAACGATTCCATATTAATGACTTTAATATGTTAAATAATCTGATTAAAATTCATTGTAGAATAAAATTTGTAATGTTTATTTATCATATAACGAATATGTACAGAATTCGGATTTATTTAATACTGTCCTATGTAATAATAGTTGTATAAATGGGGTTAATTTGGACGTCCAAAATTATCCCAATCTAGATAGATTTCGTCAGCCGGATGGCCACATGGTAAAGCTGTGGTTTACCATCCTGGAGGATCAGGGTTCAAATCCGGGTCTCACACCTCCAGTTTTCAGGAAGGGTGTTTCCGAGTCCGGTCATTAAACCCCATTCTTTAACAATCCGGTTGACTCCATCATAAGTGTTGGACAGCCTGTGATGGGCTCTATAAATGGCCACCGCCGGATACAATATATCCCTCGTTCAATATGGCGGCCAATTCAACTTAACCTAATCTAGATACATTTTCCTCCATTCTTTAACAATCCGGTTGACTCCATCATAAGTGTTGGCCAGCCTGTGATGGGCTCTATAAATGGCCACCGCCAGATATAATATATCCCTCGTTCAATATGGCGGCCAATTCAACTTAACCTAATCTAGATACATTTTCTCACTGTAACTTATATTGATAAATCATCTGAATTCTATAATTTTAATCAACCTAGTTCCGTTGCTTCTATTAACATAGTAAATAACACCAAGCACTTGAAGCAGGACAAACACAAGTTTATTATTAGATATATATAAACACATATACTAATAATATTAGTATATGTAGTTTATATATATCTAATAATAAACTTGTGTTTGTCCTGCTTCATCTGCTTGGTGTTATTTACATCTGAATTCTGTTATTATAAGTCTTTCTAATATATGTAAATTAATATACAGCCTTAGCATTCTTTGTTAATTTTATATTCGAGGTATTCTACTAATGATTATTATTATTTATGATTCTTTAATATTAAATGAAAGAATAATAATGTTATTTGCTGCTTTAAAGTACAAGAATAATCGTTTTAATAAAATAATTAAATGCATTCAGGATTACTCAAAATGAATATTTAATCATTAAATTATTAAAATTATAATTTTACTATTATATAATGATATTTTTGAATATTGGCAATAACAATTGTTTTGATTTTATAGTCATATGGCTTTTCATACAACTACAGCTAACATTAAAGATATAGAGTATATACAGACATACCTCAGAGTTATGTCAGCTTAGGTTCTAGATTGATGCCATAACTCGAAAATGTCCATAAGTCAAAACATTGTCTTTCTTCACTTATCAATTCCAGTAATACACTGCAAATTACTATATATATGCATAAATAGCATAAATGAAGCATTTGTAACTAAAAGAAATACTGCAGGCCTTATTTTGAAAAAGTAAGCATTTTTTTATTATTATTATTCAAAAATATGCTGCTGAAGAGCCATAACCCCAAAATAAACACTGAAACTGTGGAAAAATGGTGGCAATCCAAAATATACTAAGAGCCATAAGTCGAGGTTATGACTTTAAATTGTTTTCAAATCTTCAATAAATAGCAAATAACAAATCTCCTATGTTAGAAATAGATTATAATAATTTTTACAACATAAATTTACAGAAAAACCTGTGCTAGGTGGTCAGCTTTCGGCGGATGAGATTGTGGCCATCAAGCACAGGTTGGCCACCAGATACAGTTAGCTACAAATTTCTTTATTAAACATCAAAGTTTAAAACACAAAGTTTATGACACAATTTCACATTGTTAATTATATCTAAGGAAAGAAATTACAATTAATGTCTGTTTTCGGGATTTTTTTCACTTTAGAAGCTCAGCTGATAGAAGATCTAGAGCCCATCTGGCATTTCTGATCAAATCACGATTTGCTGGCTACCTAGTAGATGCTGCCCATAAGGTGCCGAAAATAAATATCACTGGCCATGGCCACGGAACACAGATGGCTATTTTACACAGCTTAAAAATCCCGCAATATGCTTGGGCGGATATTAAAATGGCCACGGCTTACAGGTTGGTCACCTAGCTCAGGTGGTCACCAGCACAGGTTTTCCTGTATTAAAAACAAAAATTAATATTTTTAATAATTTTTATATTAAACTTATAATTTTAATAATTTAATATTTATTTAATGATTTTATTTAATGATTTAATAAAAATTATTAAAACTATAATTTATGAAAGTTATATAATAATTTAAAGTTCGCTACACATTTAATAGACTGATGCTCTTTTACGTAAAAGGATTTTTTTTGACATATTACTAACTTTCAAATATGTTTCGTTAAAACAATATATGTCAGCTAATTACGATTTTATGTGTTTGAAAACATAATAATTTAAAGTTCGCTACACATTTAATAGACTGATGCTCTTTTAAACGTAAAAGGATTTTTTTTGACATATTACTAACCTTCAAATATGTTTCGTTAAAACAATATATGTCAGCTAATTACGATTTTATGTGTTTGAAATAATTATTATGAATTAATGCCACTATCCTGTTTGGTAATTTAAAAGATTTTTATGTTAGAGAATTAAAAATTTATTAAATTTCATAAGAAAAGTAAATAAAAGAAAAACCAGAGAATAAATCTTTAACATAAGTATATTCTATTTATTTCGCATCCAGAGGTTAAATTTTTAACTCTCTGATGAAATTTTTTTTCTACCAAACAAAAGAGTAAAAATTTAAATTTTTAATAAATACTATACAGTATTTCGAAAATGCATCATTCTTATATATTTAAACGTAACATCCAGTGCCGGATTTATATTTTTTTAGGCCCTAAGCTAATAAAAAATTGAGGCCCCTTCCCCAATTTTTTAAATTGTATAAAAAAGATACATATGTCTATTTACACAGGTTATTAATACATAGCAAAGTCTTTACTAAATTATTTAACTTTAAGACGTGTACAATATAAAAATATAAAAATATAATATAAAATAATCGTTGAAAATGAAGCAAATCTAAAAACGCCCAATAGCGATTAAAGTCGTAGATTCTATTGTTAGTAAGTGATTAATATTTCCTTATTGCTTTCAAACAATTAAAAAATTAAATAGGTATGAAAACCGGCAGCCATCTTGGTTAGTTTAGGTTAGGTTAGTTAAGCCATCATACCTCACTAGAGATATTCTATATCTGGCGGCGGTCACTTATAGAGCACATCACAGGCTGGCTGACATTCATGATGGTGTCGAACCCTTCCTGAAAAACTGGAGGTGTGGGACCTGGATTTGAACCAAGATCCTCCAGGATGACAAGCCACAGCTTTACCACGCGGCGCAGCCATCTTGGCAACCTTTGATTGCCAGAAGTGAATTCCAATCGCTTTTTTTACAGGATAGCATAAAAAATTTTTCTCTGTTCAATTTTTTATTTAAAATTTTGAGATCCCAAACTTTAGCTTATTTAGCTTAATATTAAATCCGGTACTGATAACATCATTGAATTTAATAGCATGATTCTTGATAAGAGGGAGTGATACGAGTAGAGAATCTTAAATATATAATAAGTATTTTAGAATATATAAAATTTTAATAATTTTTATTTTATTCAGTTATCACTATTTAGGTTTGCATATACAGTTCAAAATTAAATAAACATTCAGTATTTAAAGTTAGAATGACTTAAAACATGACATAGTAAATTTTGGTTTGATGCCAAATAATATTTTATACATTTTGATTTATTGATAATTGTGATTTTATCATTTTCATTAAAGACAAGCTTTATGATGCTTTCTCTCTGTATTATATACTAAGCACCGGGCCCAATTCAGAGCCCATTACAAGCCTATCATGCCTATGATAAGATTTGGTCGATAGATAAACTATAGTGATCTAGGACAGATCTGAATTCCCCCTAAAAACTTCGATGAAATCGAAAAAAATCTGCATATATCGTAATATATAAGTATTTATAGTATTATCATGAAAAAGTAGATCAATTATCATGAATAAGATTTTGGGATTTTTTTAGAATCAAAAATAAACTTTCCGAATTAAGTTAACTACTTTCATATTGGCAGTAAAAATTCACTTTTTTTATAATAATTTAAAAACATTCATGTTATTTAAATTTCCAATTTAGTTTTTCCATTTATAATTTATTTGTTTTCTTAGAAAGTAAATATTTTATTGTATAATAACAGAGTACATGTAAATATAATGAAGCATTTATTTTTTGGCATTAAACTTTTAATAAGATGGTCAGAATAGAATTTACGACGTCTGCTTAGGTGAGTATATATTAAATCAGTGTTTTCAAAGTATGAGGCGCACTAGGACTTTCAAGAGAATCGCGGAGTAACGATAAAAATTAGTAAATGATTCTGAAAACAATCGCGGATTATCACAGATTTCATATAGTGAATTTTATGGAAAAAGGAGGAACGATAAAGTTTTTTATAACAAAATGGAGCGCTGCTACTTCCAGTTTGGCAACACTAAATGATTTTCTAAAGAAAATTTCATTTTGGAACATTGGAAGTGAACATAAAACAGAATTAATTTCTTAAATTGTCACTAAATAGAACTTTTTACTGACATTTTTAATATATCGGCTTATAAAGTTTTAAATTCTTAGTAGGATCAGTTATTTTTTTTTTATTCCTGCATTTTTATGATAAAAATTAAGATTTTCATTCAATTCTGCATAAAATAGCAAAAGTCATTCGCCGGCCATCATTCTAAGATATTTTTTGAATAAATATCGACGAACAAATACAGAAAT
Organism: Olivierus martensii; assembly: GCA_000484575.1. NCBI lineage: Eukaryota > Metazoa > Arthropoda > Arachnida > Scorpiones > Buthidae > Olivierus > Olivierus martensii. The sequence continues at coordinate 9,685 of AYEL01092408.1, forward strand.
ACAGCAAGATATATCGAAAAAATCAGTAAAAATATTTTACTTGTAAAGTTCTCCGGATCAATGCTAATCTATGGTTAGCATTCCTCTTTTGAGACATGTTCTAGTCTAATGGGTAATCTGAAAGCAGTTGTTATTGTTATGACAGTAAAAAATAACAGAATATGGATATAGTATATGTACAACTTTGTTGTTGATGTATATGTATGTTCATAATTACCATAGTACATTCACGATTGTATAAATATTTATATGGTATAGATTTTGTTTACTATAATTTTTTTTATTTACTGATTACTAAGTAGTAGAATAATTCTAAGGATAGTCATTACTTATTCAACGTATAATGGGTGAGATGACTGCAATGAAATGAAAATTAAAGGGCAGAGCACTGACAATTCATGAAAATTTTCCAAGGAATAGGAACAGAATTCAATCCTGACTTCTCTGGGTAGAAAACTATCACTTATTCATGCATTCCACTAATTATAAAAATAATATACTTATATTATTTTAGATTTTTTGAGGGGATATGGTAATTACTTTCTGGTTAGATTATCGTTTACAACCATTTTTTTCCTAATTATATAAAGCCCAGTTTATAAAGAACTTTGAAGGAAGGCACCATAAGTGAATCAGTTGAAATTGTAAGAGGAGGTATGGAGAACATTATTAAAGAGCCTTTCTAGCACATGGCAAGTTTCAAACATTTCGATTTGATTATCACTAAATAATAGTTATTTAATCAGCAATTTTTTGATTTTCAATTTTTGCACAAATTTACTTACAAGATATATATTTTATTAGATAATAGATACTCTATTCTCTATAATATATTATACCTATAAGAGTAGCTATTCAATAGAAATCATTATATAATTTTATAAATGAAAACGTTTAATTTATATTTTGGTATTTTATTTATTAACTCATTAAAATTTGTACTGACTTCTACAAGTAGAATTTAATCTAGAATATTTATCAGCATCAACTGGGTATTCAGAATAGTTGGCATGTCTTATTTTTTTTTTATCCAGTATCTATATTGATCCCGAAAGGGCCTAATTGTGTTAGTTAATGATGTAACTAGCTTACAGCATTAAATGATACATTATTTTAATAGATTTTTGATGCCAATTCTAAAAATATGTCAGACGCAAATGTTTTATCCATAATCAGCTTTTGCACAAAGTCGATGTTTTAAAAAAAATGCAATAAAAAGCTATAGTTCAATTGTTAAAAAATCTATTCTTACTTATCAAAATATGGTGGCTTTAGATAACTTACTGAAACATTTCCCTTTCATTGTTGCTTTTGATTCAACTATCCATCTTGGTTATTGAAAGTTGGCCAAAGTTGTCATCATCTGTGATAAAGGAAATGTCAACTGGATAATGCTTGTGTAAGTGATCCTGTCATCAGTGAATTTTTGGATGTATTGAATTAAAATCATTGTTTTAATCTCAAAATGCCATATAATTTTAAGCAGAATCGAATAGAAGCAGGTATCACATGTGATAACAACCACCCCACAATAGCTCACAATATATTTTTTTTTGTTTCATGTGTGTGTCATGCTTAGCATAAATGGCTTTTAAGTATTGCTCCAAACTCTCTTTCTTGTTATAAATAATTCAGAGGCATTGTATATTATATTTATACTATATAAGAAAAAATAAATTATTCAAATATTTATTATACTAGAAATTTTTTACTATCCGAATACATTTATATAAAATTAATAAAATATCACGTTTAATGTAAACCTATAGTTCTTTGGCTTAGCTTGAATACAAAGTATAAATCTAGATTTGTTAATTTTTTAAGAAAGTAAGAACAAAAAAAATGCTATTTCCTTTAAGGACACTACTTACTTTACTGACATCAATTAGTCAGCCGCGTGTTAAAGCTGTAGCTTACCATCCTGGAGGATCCGGATTCAAATCCGGATCCCATAACTTCAGTTTTTCAGGAAGGGTAGGCCCGTTGTACCCCATCCTTCAACCTTCCGGTTGGCCTCATCATGGTTGTTGACCAGCTATGATGAGCTCTACAAGTGGCTGCTGCCAGATAAAGTATATCCCTTGTGCACTAGCTAACTTAACCTAAGATTTTTATATAAATCTGCATTTTTATTTTTGAATAAAATTCAGATTTACGTAAAAAATGAAATGTGAATTTTACTGTATGATGTAAACACAATTTTACTTCAACTTTTATGCCCATCAACTTAAATTAAATAATAAAATGCGAACTCTGCGAAATATTATTTAATTTAACAGTAATAATAAAGAACTATTAATTTTTCATATGTTAAAATATTTTTAAAAGTCTTAAGAAAGCAGAAATGAATTATTAAAATATTCCTATATTCAACATTGGTCCTGTTTAAATATCTTTATATAATATAATCTTTAGTTTTGCTATCACATATTAATAATAAATGATTAAACTGCATTATTTTTAAACATCGCTCTTACGTATAAATATGTTTACATGTTGAATATTTTAATTTAATTTAAAATTCATTCATTTTATTCCCTTAATAAAATTGTTTTTTTTTTTTTTTTTTTTTTTTTTTTC